>JAZHYW010008913.1:0-56360 GCA_037355805.1 Ixodes ricinus | reverse complement strand
TGCATTATTTGTAACTATCTCTGCTTGGGTGACTTTGATCAGGATCTCCTATCATCAGTGAGGAGGGTTGCACTAATCTGGTGAGGCTGAGGGGGACTTGGGGAGGACACACAGGTCGTCCGGTCGACGTCTGTAGGTTCCTGCTGATCACCGTTGACCGCGCAAGTCCCCTTGCGCGCGGCCTCGGCTTGAACGAACCTTGAGACAAAAACGAGTGTCGTTTTCTTGCTTCCGTGTAGGAGAGACGGTCTTTTTGACTTTCAGGGAAATAATTTCTCTCTCTCTTTTCCACACAGGGCGGCTGCGGAGAATATGCCGGGTGGGGTCCCTTGACGGTTGACACAAACCGTAGGTGTTGTTACACCACAGTTATCGGTGGGGTGGTCGGCTCTGGCACACTCTGGCACAGGTAGCTATTCCCCGTGCAGAGGCCGTTCCGTGTCCAAAGCGTGCTGGCAACGGAAGCAACGCCTTGGATTTGGGACGTAGGGCCGAACTCCTAGCAGCTTAAATATCCGGCCTTGACTCGTTTGAGGAAGCGTAATTTCGAGTCAGAAGGTTAGAACTAGAATGTTTGTGTGTCGCTCTTCACCATCATCGCCGGAGGTAAGTAACACGTCGCATTGCAGGAAACGACACCCCTGACCTGAAAGTCCTTCAACGGATCTCGTCGGTAGGGAATGTCGAGAAGGTCATCTTCGGAGATGACGCATGCGGTGTTGAGGAGTGAACGATGTGGGGTCCCAGATACTTTGTATTCCCTTACTTCGTTGAGAGCCAGAAGTGCCGTACTCTGCTTCGCAGTAGCGGGACTTCCACAAGCAGGTACGCCAGAGGAAGTTTTTTTTCGTCTTTGAAGCCTTTTCCAATCACATTCGCTAGGGTCTTTGCAACCCAAAAAGGTGAGAAGCTTCGAGAGTGGTTGGTTGTCGTTCTCAGAGTGCACTACAGAAATCCTTTGGGAAGGTAATGCATGTAGCATTGTGGGGCTTTGCTTTTTTATAAGTTTCTTCGGTCCCAACCCTTTTCGTAGCCGATCTAGAAAAGTTTTAGCTTTGGAACCTACATATAAATGGGAGAAAATTTCAGCACCCGTGGTGTGCCACCCACCACCGAGCCCGAACATCGGGAATGGTCCAACGGCCACATAACAATAGGCTTTGCGGGTGCCGTTAGAGCCGTTAGCACGTTCCCACGAGTTGCTATGCCGCTCAGTGGCGGGCGAATTTAGACACGTCATTGCCACCGCACAAGGTTGGCCCCTGCCGCCAAAGGAGATGAAAAAGCGCGGCTAGCGGGATAAAGGAAGGTGGGATGAGAATTTAGAAGTAGAGGAAGAGAGTGGGATAGTAGATATGCCATGACTGACTGGATCCTCCTGGCCTGGAGACACCAGCAGGACACCCGTCACTACAAGCAGAACCAATGGTCGCGTTGTTGCTCCGCTCAACGGGGACCCCGCAAGTCCGAACACTGCACCCGGAGCTAGGGCTCAGCCACCGGGATGCCCTTTCCTCCCTGGCACGGGCTGCGCCACGCACAGCCAGACGTGGAGTGGTCTTCACGCCACTTTTACCAGGGTCCGTAATGTAGCCAATGTGGCTGTGGGTCCGTGGTGTCGCTACTCACCAAGCACCTAGTACCTAAGGCGCAGGCGCCCCTGCGGAGCTCGGGGTCCGTGGAGACGAAACTCTCCAACACCTGCTGCCACTGTGCGCCCCTGCGGGGGCGTGGCCTGGGGTGCAGCATTTTCTCGATGCCGTGCGCGCCCCAGACGAATGTGACATAAGAAAAAAGGGGTGTAGTCGGGTGCATCAGGCGCACATGCACCTTTTCCTGAAAGATGCACCATGCGTTACCCAGCCACTGTACTTGTACACCGACAATGAGCATCCTCCTCTCCCTTAAAAACCTGTACGTGTATCAGTGAACCCCCACGCTAGCCACGCGCCCCGATCAGCTTGTGCTTGGATTCCCTCTTGGGGGTCACTTTTTGGGTTGGACAGTTTCTTAGGAAGTATGGAGCTATCCTGTACACTCGGCATTGACAGTAGAGTGGACGCTATGCTTGTTTTAGGGCCAATCGGGTCTCCGGGTAGGATCACGTGACGTAACTACAGTCTCTAAGCTAGTGATAAGGCATAGCACGGCACCTGCCTGAAGGCCAAGGCCACGGATCTGCATCCACTGCACTATTAAATTTGGGTCGAACTTTCAAGAGGACATAAGTGACAAATCCTTTCGTTGTGTTCATTGTCGGGTTGCCCCTGAAGACAAGCCTTCATGAGGAGCCCCCTTTTGGCCTTGAAGGAGCTTGCTATTTTCTTTTTACTTCTCTGCCTAAGCTGAAAGCATTAAAGAAGGTGCGCAGTTGCCGGACCAATGAACCGGAGGCTTTTTCATCCCTCGACTCCGCTGTCTGGGAGCGGGTGACGGCAGGAGCGTGATCATGTGGTGAAGGTTTCACGGATGACGTAGTATCTTTACCCGACCTCGGAATATCTGCTTCTCGGCCTAGTTTCTTGTTTGCTGTGCTGCAACCAGCGGGTCTGCCGTAGATTTCGTCCGCGACAACGTATTCGAGTGTACCAAGATTTCCAGTGTTCGGAAAGTCCTACGCTTATATCGGCAACAAGCGATTTCTTCGAAAAAGCCCAAGGAATTTATGTGATGCGTGTAGTGTTCGGTTCGACAAATTACTGCTTCTGCAACATCGTACTGAATCTTCACGGACCGCTTTCCTTTTCGTGTTTGTGTTGTGCTGCAGTGTTCGTGTCGACATATATTTCGGATTATATATTTCGAGTCCGGCATTTTCATCGTAAGTGCTTTGCAACCTACCCCTCCGCAACAATTGACCGTTCCGTTCCGAATTACCTCTAGAATTAGGCAGTGTCTATTTTCTAGCAGCCGGGAGAATAATTTCCCCGACATTCTATCGGCAGTCGCCTGTCTTTAGCTGACTACAATCATGTGACAACTGCAGGAGGAGTACTGACTTTCTTATTTTTGGCGTTCTGTGACAACACGTTTTCGTAGATACACGTTCTGTAAACGCGTTTCATCGACACTAACGTTTCATCGTCACTCGCTACGCGAAATGCACGCTGTAGGGACATTTTGTCGTGCGTGTATCTCTGAGGCGCGTGCCCACCGACTCAGCCCACCCCTTCACGCCGCTTCGTGGCGACAGTCTGCGGCTGCTCATTACGAAAATGTTAACCAACCTGTCCCCCCGTACATGTCACTCACGCGGGTACAGCTGTCGATGAAACGTCGTTCGATAAAGGAATGGCGACTGCCAGTGGAATTTCGTGGAAATAACTCTGCCGGCTGCTTGGAGAACGGGCACTACCTAAGACTCCACTTCCGTTTCTTGTTTAGCTTAATACTTTTCACAGTTGTGTAACAGCTTCTTCATACCATCTTCACATATCACGAATTGCTTGCAAGTGTGTACTTGTTTACGCAATAGGCTGTCTAATAAACTTCTATGAGATTTGAAAACAATCCCGTGTGTCCGTTTACCTGAATTTGCTATCACCGGGGCGCATACATTTTTAAGGGTTTCCTTGATGTCTTAAAGGGCAACTCCGCTTAATTTTTGGTTTTGAAAAACAATGCAGTCCTCTTCAATATCGCCTAGGAAGACCACACGTCAAATATTACGACGCAGTTCTGTCTAAATGTTTCTTAAACGGTCCGGCAAACTTTGCAACTCGCCAAGTTGCCGAAATCGGCTGACTCGAGCGGGCGAATTCAGGCGCAACCACAGCGCAGTCAATGCTACGGCATGGGCGGAGCCAACATTGAGCTAAACGTCATCTTCATGGCTCCCTTTTGCTTGTTCTTACTTCTCCGATCGAGCGTAGCGCGTGACGTCAGCAACGTTGCCTCTCTGCGCTCAGCGCTGTCCACGTGATTGGCGTACGCGCCTGCGCAGCGCGCGTCTTATGAGCAGACCGGCCGCCCGCCGTGGTCCCGTCGTTACCGCCGCCTTTCGTGTCACAAACACTGTCGTCATCTCACCGTTTGTGATTATTTGTCTCTCGGAGTTTCGTCCACACTGTGACACCACGTGCGCAGACTCATGCCGCAGTTAGTGCAGACGTCGTCGAATGCCGTAGACACCAAAACGTGGCGAAGAGTGCGGTGCAGAGCAGACGACACTCGCGCCTGCCACACGCCCGCCCCCATCCCGCCCGTCGTTGGCCGAGGATCACGTACATCTCGTACCACGTGATGTTGCCATGTACTTGGCGGTCGAGGCCAATGTTGCCGGACGGCGCCGAAGTTCGGTTTCGATTTCCGCTCGTGTTTAAAATTAGATTTAAAATTATATATCCCATTTTTCGCCAAGCAAACGACGTAGTGTCTTTTACTAGGGCTTTTGATTCGAAATCACTCATATATCCCGAAATCTTACGGAATTGAGCGGAGTTGCCCTTTAAATAGGTTTATGAAGTTAGTTATGAAGCGGGTGCATAAAGTGGTGTGACCATGCACCTTTGAATCGGGTGCATCGGTGTTCTCTTTTAAATCAGTGGGTGTAGAAAGAGCTGTAACAGTACACTATTGAACGGGGTGCTCCTGTGCTCCCTTTGAGAGCAGTAGGTGTAGAAACGGGAGTAATGGGACACTATTGAGCGGGGTGCATCTCTGTTCCCTTTGAGGTGAGGCGGGTTTATGAAGAGGTGCAATGGTACACCTTCGAACGGGGTGCATCTGTGTTCCCTTTCATTTCATTGGGTGTAGAAAGAGGTGTAGCTGTACACCATTGAATGGGGTGCGCCTGTGTTCCCTTCGTGTGAGATTTTGTAGAAACAGGTGTATTTCTGCACCACACCAACAGGTGTACGTACTGCCACATTATAGGGGTGTGCAAGTGTTCCCCCAAAGGGTGTAGTATATGTGACAAGCACTTTCACCCCCTATGAGTGTATCCCATGACACCCTTTTTTAGAGTGCATCCGTGGTCAATGTGGCAGACGCCTGGTCTGCTACAGGTCTTCCTCCATCTTGACAGTTCACGGAAGTTGCAAGCAATTAGAAGTTGGGACACCGCGACGACAGCGACGCATTGCGGCTCTGTACCTCTTGTTCGTACCCCTAGCACCAACCGTCAGGATTGGGACATCAAACAGCATGACACTCCGGATTTTGGTTGGTTGGTTGTTTAGGTTTTTGTGGCGCAAAAGCAACTAAGACTCCGGATTTTGAGACGTTGCATGTTTCCAGTTCGGACTACTGTTGACACGTGAGTAGGACAGGACGCTAAAAACACAAGTCGAAGTCGCGCTCCAGGCACCGTACTAAACTAGAAAGAACAAAAATTTGTAAAATTATTTTTACGATCTGAGCGCTTGTGGGCAGCCATGAGCGCACGTCTGAACGCTTTATTCTTGCACCCTTCCCACCCTACCCGTTTTTGTCGCCCAGACTCGCTCCACAACTGACTCTGCCCGGTCATAATAGTTATCCTGAAAAGCATCCGACCCACGCTATACAGATATAAAAAAGGGTTCGATCAAATTTAGCGCAAGAACTTCGAAAACATCGCTGATAAAGAAAAAGTGTACAGTCTTGAGAAGTATATGTTAAGCACATTGCACTTAAAACACTACGTCAAGGAGGTTTTGAACACTTGTATTGCGAAAATAGTAATTATAAACCATAATAATTATAAAATTATAAACAATAATAATTATAAAATTATAAGCAATAATAATTATAAAATTATAAACAATGAAAATCATAAACCATAATAATTAAATTAAAACAAAAAAAGCAGTGCGACAAGTACCCCGATTTGTACATCGAATCGGTACAGCGTGATGTAATCAGAATCTATAAACAACAAAAAATATCTACGTCACAATCTTACTCCTGCTGAACACATCCGTGCTCATAGCGTGAACTCAGCTGCAAGAGATGATATTAATTTTAAACCTGCTGATAAAGGAGGAGCCATAGTCTTTATGGATAAACAAGACTATCTAGGTGAGGGCTTTCGACAGCTAATGAACCAACAGTTTTACATAGAACTTCAAGAAGATCCGGCAAAAAGATTCACTGAACAAATAACGGAAAATTTGGGCTTAATGCTTGACAATGGAGACATTTCGGAAGATATGCATGAAGCAATGAAGCCGGCCTATCCAAAGGCTGGCCGCTACTATACAGTACCCAAAATTCATAAACAAGGAAATCCAGGACGACCAATTGTATCCGGAATAGACACGGTGACAGAGATAATTTCTAGCTTTGTAAATTTCTTTATAATGAACCTTCCTCCTACGAGGCCATCACATATAAACGAACACAAATCACTTTCTCTGAGAAATAACAGAAGCTGTAATTCCCACTGACGCAATCCTCGGTCACCATGGATGTTGCGTCCTTATATACAAACATCCCTCACCAGGATGTCATTGAAGCAGTAATCAAGGCGTATAGCAATGACCGTCCCTCAATTCGCGTGACCGACGACGTCCTCGTAACACTTATCAGGTTAGTTGTAGACATAACTTCGAATTCGAAGGAAGACACTTTCTACAGACTCGGGGAAGCTGTAATGGGCACAAAGATGGCCCCTACTTATGCAAATCTTTTTATGGCCAATCTAGAGCCACGCTCTTTGTCTAGTCGCTCTCTGCAACCTGTTTTATAAGCGCTACATCGATGGTATCTTTATGGCATGGGCACACAGGGAGTCAGCACTCATAGACATTATTCAGGACTTCAACGGTCTCCACCCTAGTATTACTTTTTCGCATAGTTATTTTAAAACGAGCATTGAATTTCTTGACGTGACAGTAGAGATCAGCGGGATTGCTCTTTCAACAAAACTTTTCAGGAAGCCGACGGACCGTCAACAGTGCCTGCACTTCAAGAGCTCCCACCCTAATCATTGCAAAACAAGTACTCCCTTTTCTCAATCGCATAAATTCCCGAGAATATGCTCTAATTTAGATGAATTCAAACGCAACTGCCAGCAATCTGAAACTCGTGATATCTAAGCAGAATTATCCACCAACCATTGTCGATAAGGCCATTGAAAGAGCACGAGCCCTCGACCGAGAACAAATTATTAATCAACCCCAACCTAAACTGCCACAAAACCGGTACGCAAACCTGCATGGTGGTTACATATTCAGCCCACCTTCCAAATCTAAAACAATATTTTCAGGAAACATCAGGGTATTTTGCAGCAAAGCGATGAACTACACACATTTTTTCCGGCATCACCACGCTTCAGGCGTTTCTGATTGTAGACCTCGCCAGACGCCCAGGTGTGAGATTTGTGAATATGTAGAAACCACCAATCTAGCGCGAACTCTGACTTTTCTTTCAAAATCACTGGAAACCTCAACTGTGGCACGTGTAACGTTATTTATCTTTTACGCTGTGTAACATGGATTATATAAAACAAACCAGCACTTCATTTCGGTTGCGCTTTAATAATCACAAGTCTCATGTCAAGTCCATACTCACGCTCCCGTTCTCAAAACATATGACTCTTAAAGAACATAGCATTGAAAAATACGTATCATCCTTCTTGAATCTGGGTTTTGCTCTGATCACGATAGAGAATTGAAGGAGGCTTTTTCATTCACAAATTCAATTTGGTTGCTTGTGGTACACAACGGAAGTCCAGGCGTACTCACTTGGCTGCCACGGTCTGTGTAGGGCCAAAGCCACACGATTATTTTGGTTCTGCACGGACTGTGCTTAGCCGAAGCAAACGCGTCTATTACGATTGTTGCGCCGAATGAGCGCAGGTCCATGGAGCTGTCACTTCCTGCGGTACATCATGAGCGTGCGAGTCCGAGCGCGTCTATTACACTGCTGTGCCAAAGGCGCTCATTGCTCTCACCTCGTCCGCAGAACTCCTCGTGAGCTCAGCGGTCCTCGAGGCAATCCTTCCGCTGCAGTTACAATTCCTAGGCGCGTAAGCATAATTAAAATATGACATAAATACAGTACTTCATAAAAAACCGCCACAGCACTCTTGCGCTGTCTAGATCTCCGCTCTCGAAGCGGCGTTAATCCCGAACACATCCTCATTGCTACTTCTGTGTGCGCCCCGGTTGCTCCGGGGTGATTGTGCTTGTGAACTGTGACAAAGACTGTGGCAAATACTGCAAATCAATTTATTTAGTTCTAATGATTTTATTTATTATTGTTTATAACTATTATTTTCAAAGATTTACGACATTTTTGTTCCTACTGTTCCGAATATTTTTAATACTCTTCATAGTCACTCTTTCTCTTCCACACGAACGTCAACAAGAGGACATTTTACACACCATCCCACCCTGAAGAAAAGCGCTCCCCGCCTGAAACGTTGGTGAAGTAAGGGCCTTTCCTGGAACTCCTCAACTTTCGTTTCACGTCCAATCAGCCCGTTGAACCTTCTCACCGTATATAGTATGTATATATATATATATATATATATATATATATATATATATATATATATATATATATATATATATATATATGATTTGTTTTTTATTTGAGGGTAGGCCAGGGAGGACAAGGAGGGTACGGTGGGAGCCTTATAATGCAACGTGCACAGTGTTTCTATCAACGTGTAACGTTTTTGGCTAGTTGTTCCGGATTTCGTGAAGCCGTGGCCTGTGACGTCACAGTTTCCTTGCTATATTTAGCTAGAAAATAACGCCACGTGACCTCAAAATCAATTCAGTTTCCCCTCTAAATATAGCGGGGAAAATGGCGTCACATGACTTGGTGTCACGTCACCTATGAACAAATTCAGTTTCCCCGATATATTTAGCGGGAAAACTTACGTCACGTGACCTCAACAACAATTCAGTTTCCCCGCTAACATTTAGCGGGGCAAACGATGTCACGTGACTTATACACAGAGTTGGTTTCCCCGCGAAATTTAGTCGGAAAACTGACGCAACATGACATCAACACCAATTCAGTTCCCCGCTAAATTTAGCGGGAAACTGAATTGGTGTGACGTCATGTGACGTCAGGTTTGCCGCTAAATTTAGCGGGGAAACTAAATGCGCGTTGCGCAGAGTTGCATTATGGACATCACGCACAGACTACACACAATTCAGTTTCTTCGCTAAATTTAGCGGGGAATTGAATTGGTGTATAGGTCTGTGACGTCCTATAATGCAACGCACGCGGTTACGCCGACGGCGACATACGCGGAAACAAGCGCCTAAAAGCTGCGCTCTATAAAAAAAAACTGTTGAGGGGATTGAAAGGGCACCATAAGAGATTGTGTTAAAGAGTACGTAAGTACTTTGCTTTGAAAGTACATTGTATTTGTAGTACTTTACTTGAAGTACATCGCGCCCCGTGTACTTACTATACTTTACTTGAAGTACATAACTCTCTCATTTACTTTGTACTTGAAGTATTTTTTAGATGTATTTTACTCAACAGTGCATATATATCACCGTGCAGAACGAGGCCGACTTCCGCAGCGGGCGGAGTCGTCGGCGGCTTCCAAAGTAACCAGCCAGGCAATAGAACAAGCGCCGAATCGTGTTTTCACTCGTGTTCCCAGGATATACGATGCCGCTACTACTACAAGGCCATTAAAAAAGGAGCGCAGGTGACTTCCCATTTTTAATGATACAGTCTTCCTCCCCTCGAACCGCTCCCGGCATCTTGACTCTGTCATCATCCATCATAAACTCTCTGGAAAACCAGCCCGCAAGCCGCCGGGGCGACCCCTGGTGACCTCGTCGGCGTTTCCGCTCCGACGCCGCTAGCGTCACCAGCGCCCCTCCACGCCACGCCGAGTGTACGAAAGTGATCGACGAGTGCACGTCTATAAGAGTTCGTTCGGGCACACGGAGGACAAACCGTCGCCAAGGCAGAAAGTATAGAGCCTCGTCGAAGCAGAAGGCAAAGCCCCGTAGATCCCTTCTCGGTCATCCACTTGTTGCAGTAGGGTTGATGAACTAAGGGTAGACGTGCGATTCGAACAAAGAGAAAAGTGAATGATTGTTTTAAGGTATTGAATGACAAACATTCCTTGGTGATTGACATCTGTCGTTGGTGGGCCAACAGTGTAAGGGGAGCGGGTGGATGTGTCTCACTGATAATTGGGCTCGACTTTCCATACACCAACTGAAATCTGAAGTACCGCCATTGCAGGCGCGCTGTTTTTGGCATTGCTCATTCGCAGACACTTTCATATCGCCCAATTTTCTCTCGAGCTTATGTGGGCTATATCTCGGGATTTTACGGTATGCAGTTGCCATCTTGTCTCCTCATCAAATTTTCGTATGCAACTCCTTAGAATCGATTCAAAATCGAGTTACACGTTTCATCCTGTCGATGATCGTACCGCCAGAGTGTCAGGAACGAAAGCCCTCTCTCGGCTTCCCCACTCTCAATAAGCGCCGCCGACAATCACGGATTTGTCTCTTCTAGAAACGTTTTATTGCCACCCTCAACTGAGAGAATCTTCGTTCTTAGACCCCCATTGTTCATCTCGACGCGTTTTTAACTTTCTTTGCGTACGTCGCATGTCCGGTTCCACCGTCACTTTTAACAACTCATTTCTTCCACTTGCCATAATAGAATGGAACGATCTGCCGGACCACAAGTTAACATCAGTGACCCACATTTTTTAGAAATGCAATATCATCAATAATAAATATGTAACTAAAATAATTTTTTAGCGTGGCCGCTGCTTGGCCAGGAATGTTATATTGTTTCTCTCTTGTTTTTATTTTTGTGTAATGTTCCATATGTATGTGTTTTTCTGAACCGCCCCGCCCCCTCTTTACGTAATGCCATTCGGGGCCTTTGTTAAAGTAATAATGAATGAATGAAAGGGTGCTTTTTGTAGTCGGAAAAGACGGGAATCGAGCAAAGCTGGGACCGCTCGCGGTATGCCTCGCTGCCTTTCAATGGCAAGTTTATTCGGTAATTAACCTGCGAGCAGATATCGCCATCCGTTTCTTGGGAAAGTAAAAATTTTAGGAAGCTCGCGCCATCGCTTCCTCAACGGGCGACGCTTCTGCCTAGCAAACATTCAGCCCCCTCGTGTGACAACGCGCGATAACTTGGATTCTTCGGGTGTATGGGAACAATACTCCTCTCTAGGAATGACCTGGAATGCGTCAACTAGTGCTCTTGAGTGAATTTGATTCGTTTGCGTCCGAGGCGGAAGGGAAACATTTCACGTGACGGCTCCTTGTGCGAACGAGCTGCGATGGCCCGACTTAACATACTGATACGGGCTATAACTTCTTCGAAATCACGAGATGGAAACATATCACCGTTTAAGGACCTTCACTATTGTATGAACAGCGAAACCGGTGAGTCGACTGTCTTTGAGTGATATCTAAAGAAGATTCATCATGTTTAACACCTCGTGTGCGCCAGCAAAGCGACTGTTCACTCAGGTTTACTTTAAGCCGCATAGGGCTGTTGCGGCGTAAACAGGAAGATGTGAGTTTCGGTAATATACTGTAAATAAAATGAGCACGAACTACTGCCTCAAGGTATTGAGAAATTATGTCACGGGAGCAATTTCAATTGTCCTTAGGAGCACAGATGAACATGAGTGGTTAGTAACCTAGGTAGATGGGATAACAGTGTAACAGATGCGAAAACTTGGCCTTAATGAGTACCAAAAAGCAAGTACCATATGTTTCGGAAGATAGTGTCCTTGATAATTTCTGAGTGGCTTTCAGCTGCTCAAAATGCAAACCAGTACTGCTTATCGCACAACCCACATGTGCTCGACATAGTAATTATATGTGCGAACCACGTGACGTGCGTAAGCAACGGACGTGTTGGACAGGGCAGAGAATTTCGAGTTTATCCTATTGTGCAACTCGATATCGAGGCAGCAGACTACGATTAACGGAGTTATCGTATTCGAAGCGATGAGCCGGAGCAAGATTAAAGTACGCCGAGCAGATCTACCGCTCGCGTGAGAGCTGCTGGCCAGCAAGGTTTCGGATCGGACCGCGTTTCAGTTCTATCAAATCACGATTCATCTTGCAGGAATGCGGTTCCAACTTCTAACGATGAAGCACTAAAAGGAATCTTTTGCTAATGTGTTTTCATACTCGCTGACGTCCGGAACCCGGGCCGAAGAGCCTCAGGCAATCTGACGCTTAACGACTCGACCTCACTTCGGCCGACTTGCTTAATCGCTTACAATTGAAGAATAACAATCCAGTCGCAGGTGGTGTAGCGCTTGGAATCCAACCCCCGAGTTTTATCGCGCGCTTCCGACTCGGGATACACAGAAAAAGTAAACAGAATAAAAAACTGTAAGGCCGACCAAGCTAAATGCGCTCATTGTTGCCAATCGAGTCAATAACAACCGAACCAAGACAAAATAAAAAAATTTTGCGCACGTTGTGCGATTTGGAGCACAATGGCGCGAGGCATTGGCTGCGGCGCAGTTTCCGCAAAATGGCGCAGGATGGCGCAGACAAATGCGTCTGGCGCAAAATGGCGCAAATTGCGCAGCCGTTCCACCCCTGTAGTAGAAAGGGACAGATGTGTTAAACAAAAACCGTAGCTTCGAGAGCAGTTAAACATTGTCCTAAAATGTTCGGTACTATGGTATGACCGACCTGGTTATTGAACTCATCGTGTGATAAAAATACCGAGCTCTTTTACATTTTTTTCTTTTTGTATGTGTGTGTGTGTTTTGGGGGGGGGGGGGGAAGTGAGGGCAGAGGGAGCAGTTGTAGATTAGGTTAGCTTGACAATTAGACCACTGAGGTTAACCCATTCGACAGGGGAAAAACGCTTAAACTCGCTACGTCCAGTCGTCGACGTTTTAACGTTCGTTTTAGATTGTATACAGGGACTTCCCGAAAAAAGAAAACCATGCGTCTAAGCCCCGGCAAATAAACCGCATCGCAAAAAGCTCAGAATTCGTGAGAATGTGTTCGAACGCGAAAGTTTGACAAAATAGCGTTAATGTTTCTATGAGCTGACATCACCTAGCTACGCCAATAATATCGTCAAAACAAGAAATAACAGATGGACGCCTGTCACATAACATTCTTTGAAAACACTCACCAGCAAGCAAGAAAACAATATACTCTTTCTTGGTGACAAGTGTTTTTCGCCGATATAAATCCCACCAACGTTTACAATGTGAGTTCTTGTTTTGACGATAGTAGGCTTAGGTGGACGTCTGCTCGTAAGAAAGGTTTGTCTCTCTCATTTATCTTTTGATCCAGACAACGTCATGCTCTCAAACTTTCGCGTTCGATCCCAACCGCTAGCGTCCCATTCTCAAGGAGTTGTAACTATCTGCAGTGCATATAGTTCATTTACCCGGGCCCAAAACCACGATTCTCTTTTCCCGGGAACTCGTTTACTTTGTTTTCAGACCGGTGCCTCGAACGCGTCTCCCGGACTAGAGTGTCTGGCGTCCTACTCAGCCCAGGCATCAAATGGGATCCAGAAGTGGCAACAAACACGACATCATAAAAGCCGCGACTGTCGTGCCGTCAAACGTCGCGCTCCTGGCTGATGATGGTAAACGCTTTTTAAATAAAAAAAAGAGAGATACGAGGGAACGCTGCAAGTGTCGCTGTCGCGGAGGCGTCCCAGATTGAGCGTTCAACGATGCGTAATTTATTTTAAAAATAAGAAAAAAAAAACACATGGTAATTTTTTTTTTTTTAGAACACGCTGCGCAACTGTGTTGCAGCGTGTTTCCAATTTTTGTTTACAATCTTACACTCTGATAGAACAGTCAAAACAAAGAAACAAAAGTTTTTACGAACTGCCCGGACTACTTAGCGACTCTAACATGTGTCTCCTAATGCATGCAAATTGGGAGCAATTATTCTCGTGTTCGCTGACAATGCTCCGTTCGCTCAGGCGCATACTTACCTTCTATTTTTCTTCAGTCTCTTTTTATGAATTTGCGACGCAATGGACCTTTTTCACATACCGACGGCACCAGGCGGTGGCTGCACGAACTAAAAATCGAGGAAGGGACCTACCTGCGCTACCAGTCGATAATGGGAGCTACGCTACCAGTTTCTTCGTTCTCTGAGCAGCAGGGCGTGCCCAACGCGCCGTCCAAGTGGGGCATCCGTGGCGTCCACTTAAACGTCGTGTTATTCTTTCCGTCCGCTTTCTTTTTTGCGTAACACAATTATATGTATGCTGCAATTACGTTTTCTACTCGCTGATCCACAGCCTCCTTCCGAATTTCCTCGATTTTTCGTGCACACTTCCGCCGCTTGGCATCGGCGCTCGCGCGTGCGCAGAACGCTTCTCGGAAAAGGTCCATTACGACATAGCACAAACAAGCGACGTTTTATCGCGTTTATCTTACATCGTAAACGATTATTGTCGAAATACTTGTACGGTAGAATTGGGCTCGTCCTAAGAACAAACCTGGATGGCAAACAATGGTGTTCGCCCCTAATTGGTAAAATGCGAAAAGGCGTCGATCGCGTTCGTGCTGATCGTGTCGCGCGTTGTGCTACAAGCCAGGGGGTAAGGCGTGAGCGGAACGCGGCAAATCCTGGGCGCTGACATGGGCGGTCCCGATGGAAAGAACGAGAAAGAGAGCGACAGAAGAGCGGAAAAAGAAAGCCGACGAAAGGTGAGGTGCGCTCGTTTTGTCAAACATTCGTCAACTCCATTTAGTTACATATATGGTACTCGGGCTACATCTGGCGGCAAGGTCAGAGATTCGGAAACACTTCCACTTCCGGGCATTGTATGCATGCTCTTAACTTTTTCATGCACACAAGTTTTGTTCAAGCAGAAAAACTGTACTTTACTGAAAAAAAAAAAAAAAAAAAAACAACAACAGTGAACCATGGGCAAAAAAAAAATATTTTCTCGCAGAAAGAAAAATGAGATCCGTGTACATGGTAGTATATTGGGTGGTCAGTCTAGGTAACCACCGTGCTCGAACGGTATCCAAAATAACTTCCCGTGGAAATCCGAGAATAATTATTTTCTTTCCTAAAGCAGAGGGGGACGCTGCAGGTTTTGCACATCCATGTGGTTCTTGTAAGTTCTGCTTTCGTGCTGCAATGTTCACACCTCGGTGACGTGCATTTTTCTGGCTGGTGTTTGGGCTCCGAGACACGGATTATCGGGGCTACGTAGGGCTTTGACTTTTTCAGTTCGACAGTCTGGTGGGTTGATGACTTTCGCTTAGAGCTGAAGTCAACTTGTGCTTCTGCAGTCAATGATTCAATGATATTTCTGCGAAGGTCCCTGAGGGTTATCTTTTCAGAATCTTCCAATTTTTTTTTTTTAAGATTGTGAACGGATTCACCACGCAGCAGTCACGGAAAAAGAAGACGGCAAGAAATGAACTGTTCTCTTGTTCTTCCATTTGAAGCAGCACAGGCTCCGAATAGTCTGTGTCCTCTCTGGTCATTGAGTTTTCGGCTTGTAATTTCGGCAAGTTTCTTCGGTTTGAGTTTGCCGTCCCACATGCGTAGATGTCTGCCTTTCTCAAGTCCTTCAGAAGGTTGTAGCTGGTAAAATAGTTATAAAAAAAACACCCAGTGGTGCTTACCAGCAAGGTCCTGACACATGTTCTTTACCACCAGCGCGCCCAACTCTTTTGAACGCCGCTTTCCGACCTTCCGGAATAGATCTGAAACTTAAGATCGTACCCAGTGCTGGCACACAGCATGCCTACTTTGTAGCCGCGATTCACCGGCATTTTCGGCATGTATTGTTTCAGAGAGCTCCTGCCCTTGAACGTAAGCATCGATTTATCAATCGCCAAAAACTCCGTAGGCAAGTAATTGCCTGCAAAGGTCGTCGAAAGCACAATCAAAGGCAGCCGCACCTTTGTACAGCCGTCGAAGTCAGGGTGATGCCTTAGAGGCTGCAGAACATTGTCATTCAGGTGCAGGTGTGATAAAAACCAACCAAATCTGTTTACCGTCATCAGTTTTGAGATAAATAGATCATGAAGGTCCGGTGCACTGGACCAGTAGTCCCGATAACGCGGACTTCGCTTCATTCCCATCAAAAGGTTCAGGCCCAAAAAGCAACCCATCCTCTAGTTCCGTTGCGGGTGTGTACTGTTTGTTGTCCTGTCGAGCACACAGGTGGGATTGAAAAACCACGCTTTGCATTCAGGATAGGGTCCACAAAGGACTAAAAATACCAAATGAACTTTTGTCTTTAAAGTCTGTGATGTGACTAGGAACTCCAGGCTCAGACAAAATGGCTAGTGGTGCAGACATTCGATAAGTCGTACTCAGGGGCGGACGCAGGTATTTCTTAAGGGGGGTCAGGTGTTGGTCAGCGTATCATATGTTTAAGACACTCCCCTCCTTCCCGTTTCCATGCCCTAAATTTTTATACATTCAGGATTCAAAAGGGCGGTCAGGACATCCGGACCCCCCCCCCCCCCCTCTCTCTGAATCTGCCCCTGGCGCACTCCACATAAGAACTTTTGAGATAGTTACAGGACGGTCATCATCCGTTTCTACGTCGGAGATATCACTCACAGCGTGAATGTCCTTTCTATTCATTCACAAGTTGCCTTGAGGACTTGCATCCGAATCATCACTGGCCTTCCAGTCGGAATCGCTGTCACTGGACTCATTTACTGCGAAACTGTCGCAGTCGCTCGGTATGTCTTCACATTCTTCCTCTGAAACAGCAGATAATGAGAATGAGCATTGGATGTTGAGGCAAATCATTTGACTGAATTTTAGAAGTCAACACACCTGGTCACCGGGTGTGCAATGAGAGAGCTCAAGTTACTTCAGGGCCCGTTTGCTCGAAACAGGTTAACTTTAACCGCGGTTAAAAGTTAACCGCTCTTCGCTACTAGGTACCTAAAAGTACCTAGCCAAGTTTGACTGAGGGCTGGATGAGCGATAGCTCCGTGTTTTATTATGGGGGTGGTAGCTGGCGTCACCTCCTGGCTGTAGCGCATATAAGTGGCTTCCGTAGAACGGTTCCCGAAATGGGGGACCCAAAAATGCGCGCTACCGTGTTTTCGCGACACACCGCGGCATACATTTGAGCTCAAGAAACAATTTTTATTGCTCGTGGTACAGGTAATCGGTAAGGTAAAACTAAATTAACCCTTGTTTGAAAAACTTCTTAATATTTGGCTGTCTGAAGTGAAGACAAGCCACGTTGAAATTTCCTTTCAAGTGCGAAAGCGGACAACGAAGTTCAGTCTTAGAAACGATGAGGAAGAAGTGAGCAGTGAAAGGCGGGCATTACACCGGCAGTATGGTTGGCCAGCATGTAAGAACTGTATATAACACCGTCATAAATTGAAAAACCTGTAATTCGGCTCCAGTGAAAATTGACCTATTAGTAAATTACCCCTAACATTGAGGAGAACACTGGAAGTGTAATTCAACGATCCGCGCGCGCTGGCCTTCCACTTATAAAATATTCGAAGTAAATAACCATAATAAATCTTTGAAGAACGCGCGTGCACGGCAAAATTTGTTGTAGGCTTTTTGCTTTAGAATACTTACAACTGCAGACTCCAGCACGCGCAGCGCGTGTAACTACACTCGTATACCATGCACCTCGGTGCTATGGGAAATTTAGCAAAAGGTCTATGGGGCCGCTGTCTGCTTTTGTGTGCTATCAATACCCGGCCGATTGAGTCAAGGCAATCCACTTTTCAAAGACGTTGCCATGCCGACAACTATCGCGTTCATTTAGGCTTAGGAATCGCCAGAATCGAAAGACTATCTAAAAAATGCGGTGAGGTCATTGCTAATGCTTTGCGTTTTAAGTGAGGTTAGTCAAATCGAAAGCCTCCTGCACCATTTATTGCTGACAAACGCGCCCGATATTGCAGCTACAACGACGTATTAGTTCCAAAGCGAGCGGCACTCACTCACCGGGGCAGCGCCATGTTTCCCCGCCGTCCTTACTCTGCCGGTCACATGGCCTAAAATTCCCCCTCGTAGGGGAATCCGGTTAACCGCGGTTAGTTAACCAGCTTCGAGCAAACGGGCCCAGGCAGAGTGGTTACTTCTGATGACCACCACGTGCAACACAGAGACGCTATGCCACAATGAACTGCTCTAATTCTTTTCTTTTTAGTGGTATATATTCTACACAAACACACTTTCTCTTTTGCTACTATCAGTATCGTAGAGCAAACACCAACCCTCTAACCTGAAAAAAAAAAAAAAAAAATCTTGGGATTAAACGTCGGAGGCGCCATGGCAGCCGGCGAGCGTCAACAAACCTTATTTTCCACGTGGTTCGGGCGCACAAGGATGCTAGTGCCATCTGGTGTAAGCAGAGCGAAGCTCGGGAAAGAGAGCATGGCCTCTAAGATTCCGAAGCGCGCGAAGTTCGAACGCTTCTCCGGCCGTCCCATTTGTGCGGAAGAGGGCGTAATAGAAAAAAGAAAAGGAGGCGGCGTCTCTCCCCGGGAAGGAGCGCTCAATCCAGTCACCGACAGCATGGCGCAAGACAGAAGAGTTTAAGAAAAATACTTACTACGTCCAGTTACTGCAACTTCTACTTAAAGTTTTGTGTAATGGGGTAGAACGGTGAACAACTGCTCTGGCGAAGTAGATAGACAAGTTGTGATGCTTATTTAATTTGATATATTGATCTGGACATGTGGCGGCTAGCGGTACAAGCCCGCCTTTTGATATATTTGACTGCAATCTGTAGCGCGTATAAAACTCCAGAAACAAATTAGCTCCGTAAATAAAAAATTCGGATTTCCTCAAATAAATAAAATAAAGCATGCTGCTTTTTTATTTTTTATCTTTGCACGTTGTTTGGCCTAGCTTTTTGAGCCCGAGCACGAGGTTTGATACTATATAGTGCAGTCCATGACGTCTTTCTAATATCTTTAATATTTATTACGCAATTTTTGCGGGTCATATTGCGGTGTTTGCTTGTACTGGAAGCACCTTTAAGTCGGGGTCGCACTGCTTATCCATTATACAAAAGAGTCAGCAGATATCAGTCACCACGATATCCGTGATTCAAATGCCGCGTGCCAAGTGCCTCCTTAAACTCGCTGCGATGCGGCATTCGAACCTCAGATCTCGTGGCGACTCGCGTTCTAATCTGCTTGCAGACTGTCTTTTTGTATGATGTATAAGCAGTGTGACCCTTGATTTTTGGGAAGAAAATATGAGGGTGAGATACGAGCCACATCACACTGATTTCGCCTTTTATTTTCTTTTTTGTAAACTTCGTGACAATTGTGGGCACTGATTCAAAAGGTGGGGCGTTATCTTGTAAACGTCTAGTTTTCGGCACATGTAGCACAGACCATCGTATCCCGTTATGCACCTTGTGATGTAGCTTAATTGACATTCAAACAGACAATGTGATCTCAAGAGGAAGAACTCTGGTTTATTTATAAATTCCAACTTTGTTCCATCCTGGTTTATTCAGTATTCCAACCGCGTATATTTAGATTCCAAGCCTTGAATTTATAGATTAGACGTGAAGTACTTTGCGATGCAGTGCTTCAAGCAGTTTATTTCCATACGCTATACCCGGTCTGTCATAGTCATGCCTATGTTGACCAGGAATGGTCGTAGAAACTTCTCAATTACAATCCTAAACTTTTTTTCTCTCACGGTCATCTCTTGTAGCGCAAAATAAAACAAAACAAAATTAAGCTTCATCAAAAAAGTTAAATATATATATATATATATATATATATATATATATATATATATGGCTGGTTTCATTTGAAATCGAACACGCTTGTCGGGGTGGGTCCTTCGATTTTTTTTGAAAAAATATATGTAATTGCCCCATTTCTGGAAAGAACAAAACCGCTTTTCAAAATTTTTTAAAAAAATATTTCGCTTCACGAAAAATTATTGAGTGGAGCAGGGTGAAAATCGGTTTTTTACTCCGTGATTTTTCTACCCAGTTCTGTACGCTGGTATAAATACGGGAAGCATACAAAACTCACAGTAATTTTTTGTGCTCTTGTATGTTACTTCGACTATTTTTTAGTTGAAAGGAAAATAATTTTGTATTTTTGTTTATTGAGATAAAAAATGCCAAACATCGTCTCTTTGACAATCCGGTGACATCTTCAGAGCCTTGTAACTCATGAGTCATTATATTTGTCGCTTACCAAATACTATGCGGGTGTAGCCCTATTCATGGGCTATCGACGGGCATAAGTTTAGTTTATTTTATTTTCACTGAAATTTTTATATAAAATTTGAAATATCGTCGAAAATGAAATTTACCGATATTTTGAACCCACTTTATTAAAAAAGGCCATTTTTTATTTCGTTCAATTTTTTTATTATTGCTGCCGATCATATTAACTTTCAATTGGCATGATGCGATTTCCCCTTTTTTTGTTGTATCTTCTCTAGAAGTGATCAAAATCACTCCCACGTGACAATGCGGTGACAACTTCAGAGCCTTGTAACTCATGAGTTATTTTATTTGTCGCTTACCAAATACTATGCGGGTGTAGCCCTATACATGGAATATCGACGGGCATAAGTTTAGTTTATTTTATTTTCACAACTTTTTTATATAAAATGTGAAAAATCGTCGAAAATCAAATTAACCGATATTTTGAACCCACTTTATTGAAAAAGGCCATTTTTATTTCTTTCAATTTTTTTTTATTATTGCTGCCGATCATCTGATTTTCAATTGGCTCGATGGGATTTTCCCCTTTTTTGTTGTATGTTCTCTAGAAGTGATCGAAATCGCTCCCGCTTTCTCAGAACGGCCAAACGCAGTTTCCGCAGGTCGGCTTCGCTGCAAAGACTATACGGCTTATTTGTGTGTTCAAATGCAGCGGGTAAATTCATTTTGATTGAGTACACTCGTGCTTGGCTACATATTGTTTATTTCTTAATTTTTAATGATGGCAACTGAAATTCCTTAGTCCGATCGTTAGCGGTACAGCGGATGTTCCATTACCTTTATTTATTCCCAAACCAAAGCAATGTGTGCCTAGCCAAAGCAAATCTACCGTAGCCAATTAAAATAAAATCGTCAAATCGCTTTTCTATATTCCAGAAGGCTGTACAATCTTTGCATTAAGCTTGGTGCGACAAAGTGGAGAAACTAAAAGTCTACAGAGACATTAAGTGACTGCTTTCGCTGCCTTCAGTGCATGTGGGAATCGTTGCTTCTTGGCATCAGAGATATCGATCAGTCTTGAACAAAACCAAACACTTTTATTTTTAACTGCACACACTCGTTCAAACAGAAGGGCCACCGTCTCGGGTTCACCGCTCGCTCGCTTTGGCTCCAGTTTTCGTTCTGTCCGTCTCGACTTACCACGCTGTTGAACTTCTCGGCTGCATCCGACCGCTGCGGTACAAAGTTCAGCTCGCCTCCCGCGCTCGATCGTCTAAGCAGAGGCAAGCCGATGCCGTTGTCAAAAAGTTCCAATATTGCGTTGCTCGTGAAGTGGACTATTTAAAGCACAACAAAATATTGTTTTACACGTGCATCCTAAATATACTAGCGTTAATTAATAAAAGTGTCTATTTATCGCCAACTGGTGTTTGTGTTCTGTAAAACATTGTCTTCGGTTCATGTAAACTCTGTCCGTTTTCCTCACTTTTGTTCTGCAAACTGCTTTTCCTTGTAAAAGAGGGGCATGTGATATTACATATTTTTGATATACACGCTGACAATAAAGAACAGGCAATTACATGGTTATTTGAACGCACGCGACAAGACACATCATGGATTGGCGCCCGTGCCGGATGCTTCCTGGGTGTAAAGCGCGGTTCAAACAGGCCCGGAATACGGAACCCGGGCCAGCCCGTGTGGCGGAAGCCGTAGTGACGTCAGCGCTCCCTCCGTACGGGCGGTGACGTAATTACGGCTTCCGCCATCCGGGTCAGGAGTTGAAAAATTTTCAACTTTTTCCTGCCCGGGTTGTGACGTAGGTTTCCGTATTTTCTCCGCGGCCAATCAGCGCGGCGCGCTTCCCTCCTCCGCCCTCCTTGCCACCGGCGTTCACGCGGTTCCGCGTGCGAATGCCTCAGATGCTCCGTGCTTGCTTGCGAGGATGGCTGCGACGGTGAACTTCTTGCCCGTCTCCGACGCGAGGAAGGCTGCGAAGAGTGCCGCTGCCGCGAAGAGGGCTGAAGTTGCCGCTGCGTTTGACGTACCCGAGAAAACCTATAAATTAATTCAGCTAGTTCAGCGGTACCCCTGGATCTACGACAGGTATCGTAGCGACCACAAGCACCAGGACAAGCGAAAGACCTCGATACTGCTTTTAATACTTTATTCACATGGTTTCGAAGACACGGGAGGTGGATGCAACCCGATGAAACGGCATCTTCAATGCAAATATGAGTGGCCTTCAGAAATGCCGTTTGTAGAGGCAGGCAGTGGTTGGCTTGCTGGCTGCAAAGAGACCGGAAAGGCAGTGGGATGCACTTAAAAGGTTAAAATGGTGAACGACACCGGTACGCACTGTAGATGAGTTTTTAGGCAGTACTGTACGACCGCTAGCCTAGAATCTTTAACACCCGTCACGCAGTAGTGAAACACGAACGTCTGCTGTTACGATGCTCATCCAGATCGAAACGGGCCGGGTGGGGATTGAACCCAAGATCCCTGGGTTCTGCAGCGCGAGCTTTCGTGCAGAATTCACTCACAAGCAGCTTGTAAGCACACATCCTAGCTAGCACAAAGGACAAGGAAGCACAACGGGCTTCCGTCATACATGCACTCAAGGAGCACAACATAGTAAACAGAAAGAGTGTGTCGTATCAGCTGCACATCTGCATACCATTGCTATTTTTTATAGCACAGACGCAGTAAAATATGACAAGCGGGTGACTGTTACGAAAGCTTCTCTCGTGATCCTGCCGCGTTAAAAATGATATAAACGTGAGTTCCACTGCGGGAGCGCACGCTCCACGTGAGTATTCCTGTGAGCGACGCGCGGGCCCACGTGGAACGCCACTTGATATATAACATGAAAATAATCCAAAATAAAAAGCAGCACACCCTACCTGGCTCGTGACATTCGGAAGCACTCGAAGAAGTCCCGGCCGTCGGGATCTTCGTACATCAGTCTCACGATGGTGTCATACTCGCCGAGCATTTTCCGAGACTTCAGGAGCTCGCGGACGGCATTTCGCTTCTTTTTCTTCACGCTCCGCAGGTACTGCTCACACGCAGCCGCGAAAGTAGTCAGCCGACCCAGTGCCGACGCCAGTCGATAGTTCTTGCATATGTGACGTACCTCATCACACAAAGGTTCATAAGTGAGGCAAATCAAGCTTCGTAGTCGGGATCCTGCCGAGACGACGCCATCGCGAAAAACAAAGCGACGAAAACGAGGCACCAGTGCCGCTCTAGACGGAGCGCGAAGCGCGCCCGGCGCCCGGCGTGCCCGGCATCGCCTGCCTCGCCCGCGACGGCGACAACTCCGCTTGACGACAGTCGTTGATTGGTTGCCTGGGGAGCCGCCGTGACGTCAGCTCCCGTATGCCGGGGCCCGTCCGCGCCACGCGCCGCTCAAACCAAACCGTGACGTCGGCACCCGTAAACGGACGCCGGACGTGATTACGTCACTACGGATTCCGGTATCCGGGCTGGCCCGGGTTCCGTAGTCCGGGCCTGTTTGAACCGCGCTTAACGGAGATGGGTCCTATAACGCGAAGGGCCGGGCGTGCTGTACGTGCCTTACAAGCTGTGTATAGCACAAACAGATATATGACCCCGGTCTGGCTACATGAAGGGCTCGTTCCGCTTTCTCCGCCCTTTGTGCCCTGGCTTTAGACATCGGATAATGGAACATCCGCTGCACCGCTAACTATCAGACTAAAGAATGTCAGTTGCCATTATTAAAAATTTAGAAAATACAATATGCAGCCAAGCACGAGTGTTCTCCATCAAAATGAATTTACCCGCTGCATTTGAACACACATAAGCAGTTTAGTCTTTGCAGCGAAGCCGACCTGCGGAAACTGCGTTTGGCCGTTATGAGAAAGCGGGAGCGATTTCGATCATTTCTAGAGAACATACAACAAAAAAGGGGAAATCCCATCAAACCAATTGAAAGTTCATATTATCGGCAGCAATAATAAAAAAAATTGAAAGAAATAAAAAATGGCCTTTTTCGATTAAGTGGGTTCAAAATATCGGTTAATTTCATTTTCGACGATATTTCATATTTTATATAAAAAATTCTGTGAAAATAAAATAAACTAAACATATACCCGTCGATATTCCATGTATAGGGCTACACCCGCATAGTATTTGGTAAGCGACAAATAAAATAACTCATGAGTTACAAGGCTCTGAAGTTGTCACCGCATTGTCACGTGGCAGTGATTTTGATCACTTCTAGAGAAGATACAACAAAAAAAGGGGGAAATCGCATCAAGCCAATTGAAAGTTCATATGATCGGCAGCAATAATAAAAAAATTGAACGAAATAAAAAATGGCCTTTTTTAATAAAGTGGGTTCAAAATATCGGTAAATTTCATTTTCGACGAAATTTCAAATTTTATATAAAAATTTCAGTGAAAATAAAATAAACTAAACTTATGCCCGTCGATAGCCCATGTATAGGGCTACACCCGCATAGTATTTGGTAAGCGACAAATATAATAACTCATGAGTTACAAGGCTCTGAAGATGTCACCGGATTGTCAAAGAGACAATGTTTGGCATTTTTTATCTCAATAAACAAAAATACTAAATTATTTTCCTTTCAACTAAAAAATAGTCGAAATAACATACAAGAGCACAAAAAATTACTGTGAGTTTTGTATGCTTCCCGTATTTATACCAGCGTACAGAACTGGGTAGAAAAATCACGGAGTAAAAAACCGATTTTCACCCTGCTCCACTCAATAATTTTTCGTGAAGCGAAATATTTTTTTAAAAAATTTTGAAAAGCGGTTTTGTTTTTTCCAGAAATGGGGCAATTACATATATTTTTTCAAAAAAATCGAAAGACCCACCCCGACAAGCGTGTTCGATTTCAAATGAAATAACCCATATATATATATATATATATATATTAGCGTTTCTTTTTTTAAGCTTAACAGATTTTTTTAAAAAGCCGTAAAAGTCACATTTATGCCGCTTGTAGAGGTGAGTTATATCGCAAGGGGACATATTATAGGGAGCTAATCGTAACGATCAGCCGGCTAATTAATTAAAATTCGGTAATTAACTTTTTAAAATTTGAAAATAGACATGGTTCCAATTAGAAATTTGCTCAGCGTCATCGAAAACCCCTAAATCAGTCATTTTCACAAAGACTTTGAGCGCGTGAGAAGCGTAGTAGTGCACTGAATTTACCGCTCGTGGGGCAGGTACAAAGCTATACTTCGTTTCAGCTTGGGTCCAGACGCAGCCGATGCTACAAGCGCGAACATGCTGCCCTGAACAGTGCTTTGACTGCACGAGCGCGCGTGCTTAGCAGGGACGCTGAAAGCCCGGAGCTCGCGCTTGTAGCATCGGCTGCGTCTGGACCCAAGCTGAAGCAAGTATAGAGGTACGATAAGGCGCCCGCGCGATTTTTCCGTCTCTTATCATAGCCCCAGCCTTGTACCTGCTCCGCGAATGGTAACTTTAGTGCACTAATAAGCTTCTCACGCGCTCAAAATCTTTCTGAATACGAGTGATTTAGGGGTTTTCAATAACGCTGAGCTAGTTTCTAATTGGAACCATATGTCTGTTTTCATTATTTAAAAAGTTAATTAACGAATTTTAATTAGTTAGCCGACTGATCGTTACGATTAGCCCCCTATAATATGTCCCCCTGGCCGTATAACTGACCTCCACAAGCGGCATAAGTGTAACTTTCACGGCTTTTTTTAAACAAATCTGTTGAGCTTAAAAAAAACACCCTGTATATATATTGCGGGCGCCACTGGTTTCCCTCCCCCGAGAAGGCGTAAGCCGCAGGCGTTCCAGGCGAAGCCGGGACGGCTTCGAGCCCGGTCGCTTCGTATCGTGTCGGAGAGACTGCGTCACCATGCTGACCTGCTCTTTCGCACTCCTCCACACGTCTCCCGTTTCCGGAGACGACCGAGACCGCGGGGGAGAGTCGGGCCTGCCCTCCGAGTGGACGGCCGTCTGGTCGAGGAGTCCTGGATTGGACTCCGGGCGACGGGTCGAGTCGCGGCGCGAGCTCGTCCGACCGGCGATGACTCCACGCTAATGATTCCCCTGGCTCTGGCAGGCGGCGTCCCCACTACCTGTGAACGTCCGTCTGCCGAGAGCCTGGCCCCGAACTCCTGCGACGACGGGTAGCGGCGCGGGCTCGTCCGACCGGCGATGACTCCGCTCGCAATTACCCCTTCGGCTCTCAGGTCGGCGGGCGCTGCGGGCACACTGTGTCCACGGCTCGCTTGACCGCACCTTGTTGGGGACCCCTGGTACTCAATAAACGCTGTTGGACATCGGGATCATTGTTGTTGGCATGGCGTCGACCGAACCCGGCGTATTTGTGGAGATACATGTAATTAGTATATACTGATGCCCCTAATGCAAGTCGTAACACCTAAAGTTGAGCTCTTAAAAGAAAACAAATAAGTTTGTCAATGGCGAAAAAAGAAAGCGAAAAGTGCTAAAATGCGTTAACATTTCCCGCTTTTTCCAAGAGACAAACTCCGCCGTCTACTCTTGATTTGGTTGATATTTTAGCATATATCGGAGACCACAATTATGAACGCGAGGCACCACATCGCCGACGCTGTCTTGTGGAAGGCGAGGCCGTGCTGATTGCTTAACATCTGATGTGTTGCGGCATTGTGTCCCACGACGACGCTTGCGTCAAATTATTCGCACTAATAGTGCAGACAAGCCCGGTCAAAGCAAAACCTCATACAATCGACGTCAACCTTTGAAAAAAAAAAAGAAATAAGTGTAGGTATTACTTCCACATTCCTAACATTTGCTGTATGTTCCTTCGAAAATAATTAGCCATATTTTGCAATATACTAGGCTGACTGACATGTTGAGCAACTCGAACTGCGCGAAGTAAAACAAAATATATTCTTCATTACGTATTGCCACCTTTATTTCAGGCAAAATGCTCTTCTAAGGCAGGCCTTTGAGGCACCTGCAACCATGCTGTGGCTGCATCGACGTTTATCAACAGGTATTTAACTTTGGTAGTTATGAAAGGCAGGCAACTTAATTAGTTTCACAATATTTTATTGACAAACTTGACTGATCTGGTGAGCATGGTGATTAATAACGCAGTTGTGATCTTACTGTGCGTCATGTTAAACTAATGAAAGCGACTAATTTGACGTCTTTCTCTGTCTAAGACTGGTATCGATAACTTAGAGGAGCTGTCCTCGACAGATTTGACACAGTGCTGGCAAAGGCATCAGACTGCTAAGCTCTATGGGCCCAGGAAGCTTTCCGAGCTCTGCCATGTGAAACATCAGAAGCAACCTTCCCTTGTCAATGATCTGCTAAGAGGAAGTACGACTCGAACTAATCAGTGCAGCACCCCAGTCGGCTTTAGCCCTTCATATTAGGGGAAGAGCTACAGAAAATTGTGAAACTACACCAGTCATCACTGACAAGAAAATAATTAATTTGTACGACCATATCACACCCTGCTCTGGAGTGGTAGACTACATGTTTCTACAAAGTCAGTGTCAGATTCAAAATTACGGTTAGTTGCATTCTCGATGGACTCTCTGACCCCTGAGCAAAGACTATTCTTTGATACTTATATTGCAGCCATGAAGTAAGCCAGCTATACAGCTGTGCCAAGTCACGGTGCTGCAAAATAACACACGCTGGCTTTCCGAAAGAAGGTTGCGCATAACGGGGAGCATCTGCCGTGTGCGGTTCATATTCGAGCCGTTGGATGAGGTAGATTGGGAATTTTTAAGGCTAACAAGGCGACAGCCTATGGGAAGGCGTTGGAGCCTGCAGCACTCGAGATGTATGAGGTGAGGACAGGCAGTGCAACCGAAAGGTTTGGCCTAGTTGCGAACCTATAGTATGCCATGGCTCGGTTACAGCCCGGATGGAGTTGTAATGAAGGATGGCACTCCTTTCAGTTTAATCGGAATCCAGAGCCCTACTCGTGGTAAAACTGTATCCATCAGGAGGCTCGTCAAAAGAAAAAGATCCCCTACCTCATCGTGAGGGGCAAGAAGCTTGCGCTGAATGAGAATTGTTCGTATTACTCGCAGTGCCAGCTGGGTGTCCTGCTACTGGACCTTGAGGTGTGTGTGATCTAATTGTTTTTTCAAGGTTTCATAGCTGTAATACGAATAGAACGAAATGAGAGACACATTACGAATCTCATGAGAAAGCTACATTACGTGTATTTCAAGCATATGCTGCCTAAACTGTGCGAGATGAATGACAGACACAAGCAGTACATGTACAAGAGTACCGCAAATTCCGGCCTATAATCCGCACCAGGTGTATAGTCCGCAGAAACCAATTTGAGCCTAAACATTGTTTTTTGTTTAGCTAGTTTGCATTTGGTGTATAATCCGCAGGGCCTTATTTCCGCACCCAGTGCATAGTCCGCCAAGCTGGAGCATTGTGTATTCGTGTTTTTTTTTTTCCTGGGTGGCAATTCCTTCAAAAGTTCTTCGGCGAATGCCACATATCCTCCACACTTTTCTCATCAACCGTTGCCTTATTCGACTTAGGCTCTTGTGCATGCTCTATCACACAGTTTAAAAGCTATGGTAAATGCTAGTTTGTTTTTTTCGGTGCCATTGCTACCGTGGTTCCAGAATGACTTGAGAGCCACATACTTTTCTGAAACAACTTTTTTTACAATAAAAGCTATTGGCTGTTTGGGATTCCTTTTTGCCCAATCGCAAAAGCTCCTGCACAAGGTCGTGCCTGTCCCCTTTCGGACAATTTGTATGTCGCCGCGGTCACCCATGCAGTGCAGAAAGGTCAAGGGAAACACAGCGCCTGCATGACCCTGTGTTACCTTTGCAGGCCAAAACAGCGTGATTTCAGCGGTCACACATGTCGGGTGATATTTGTAAGGTATAAATGATTCTGAAAAACAAGTCCGTCCCTGTGGATAGTCCGCACAGCAAAAAAATGAACGATTTTGAAAAACGATATGTGTAGTCCACACCTGTAGGTAGTCTGCCGAGCCTAAAATTTCAACATCTAAATATGTAAGTCCGAAAAACACGGTAGTAGCGTCGAACCGGAGTAAAGTAACTCAATTCTATGATCAAAAAAGTTTTCGCGATCTAAGACTTTATTCTAATTATGCCTTGTATATTCACTGCTGTTTGTTGTGGCTTTTGACTGCTTTCCTTTAATGATGAAGAGGGGTCAACTGAACCTTGAAATAAATATATTTAAGCAAATTTAGATGCGATGTCCCTGGAAGCCACATGGTCAGGGAAAACGAGTGCCATTACTAAATTTGCCAACAGCACGCCAATGGGCACAATCAAAACCCACAGAGTCAATGGTCAGTTTTCCACCATAATATTTATTGCCGTGTAATCACCAATTTGGCCCATTAAAAACCTTGAGGCTGTAGCCTATAGCACACCCGTTCTGGATCTGTATCATTACATGAAAATGTTTCTTATCAATCTTAAACGTAAGACGCTAGTTATGCAACGAAATTCCCATCTCGGCACATTTTTATCTTTGGAAAGCAAACCAATTCACAATACCACCAGAGCATACATCGTGCCAAGCATTCGTGCCACATGTGGCAGCAAAATCTCTTAACTAGGGGAGCAAACCTAATCGATCCTGTTCATTAAAGCACCTAGATACGGGGAAAATTATCAATCAAAAAAAGAAGTCACTCGAAAAGGAAGTTTTCGCACTGAACAAACATAACTTCTTTTTTTTTTTTGACGTTACGCAATGTAAGGCCGAAGACATTCACTCCGTGATAGATACAGAAGCATTTGCTTAGTAGTTGGTCATGCGTTATAAAAACAACAAAAATAAAGGTGGACTAGAAACGCGATAGATTCGCCTTTGCACGAAGTACTTACACTTAAAATCGTGTCAAAATAAAGCTACTAAGGCCCACCTTGCTAGCAGCAGTCTTAAAATTTTTCCGTGTAATCATCACACCCATGAGCCGAGAGCGTTGCTGGAAGTCCCTCCGCCGTCAACTTTTAGCCGCTGTTGAGCCGGAAGAACTGCTCATGAGGACCATGTCCAGCCACTGAGCACACACACAGCACAAGAAATAACACTCGGTGCCAAGTACAAACGAAGAACCTGGGCGGAAAGCCCTGAATGACAAACGAGCAGCGTCGGGTGACGGCGACTGACTGCGTAGTACACAGGATACGCTCCTTGGACGCCTGGATCGCTGTGGTGGGTGGTCGTAGCTATACTCGGTTCACCTTAAGGCCCGTTCACACTCTTGCAACCGAGTTCGACCGAAGAGACCAAACCGGTTTAAGCCTCTTGCGATCTCTTAGGACCAGCTCCGCTGCAGCCGAGCAGGTCTAAGAGATCGCAAGACAGAAAACCGGTTTTGTCTCTCGGTCGAACTCGGCTCTGCCTGTGAACAGACGCCTACACTAGCACCGCGAAAAAAGGCTAGAAGCGCGAGCTCATAGCGTTGGGAGCTGCTCTTAACGCACGAAGGCTTGTGCCGCCGATATGTGCCCTAAAGCAAGGGCTCGCGCTTGTAGCCTTTCCTGCGGTACATCATAGGTGAAACACAGTATAGTCGTAGCAGAACGTTTATAAGCCTACGTTTGCGGCCAACATACTTCACACAAAGCCAACGCCCAGCAAACCTATCCCCTTCTCTCTCTTTCGGCGACCGGCCGCCAGGGCGGTGACACTGTCCGCTGAAACTTCTCAATGGGCTCCCTACGGGACCAAGAGTTGCGCGCCTGTTTCCCGCGTGTCGCCGCGCCACTGACCGCCAGATCCGATCACGTGACGAGCAGGATCAGAGTGCCATGCAGGAAGGCAGACGTTGCACACGCCCCCGCGTACTTTCCCCAGCTTTGGAGCGCGCCGCGCGCCACGAACGCGCAGCACCGCTATTTGCCGAATTCAGTCACGTGAGCAAGGTTAGCCTACACAGAAACTTAAATATGGTTGGGAGGACATCGCCAGCATGCGGCCAGCGACGGAGATAGCGCAAATACGCTCGAACTGCTGGGGAGCAAGTCGAATGGGACGGCCGGAGAAGCCTTCGCGCGCACTTTTCGGGATCTCAGGGGTCATGAAAGGTGGCACCAGTAATTTTTTTACCCAAACCACCCTGCCGCAACGGGAAAAAGATATTGAAATGGTGGCATGAGGTGCTAACCACAGTGCTTGAAAAAGTTAAAGGGCAACATCACCGCTATGTTTTGTGTGTTCTGCAAGTGAATCTGTATTTCATTTTTATGTATTGCGTGTCCACTGGCTACTTGAAGTGCCGTAATGCATTGGGTTTGATTTGGTAACTTTAAAAAAAAGGGGGGGGGGGGGTACGGGGGGGGGTGTGACACCTTCCTACGAGGTGGGTAGGAAACCACTGCAACAACGTACCGCCGTGGGTTCTACTTCAACTACGCGTGGGTATGCCCCATAGATGCTCACCTCGGCTATGCGGGGCAGAGTTAGCACGAGGTGGGCTCCACGGGGGCAATGCGTGGGCATGCCCAGCATGGGCTGCCCATGCACTGCCCCCATGGATTCCGCTTCGGCTATGGGGAGGAGGGGGGGAGGTGGGCGAGGGTTAGCACGGAGGTGGGCTTCAGGGGGGCAACGCGTGGACATGGCCAACCTGGGCTGCCTGCGCACCGCCTTTGTGGGTCCTATCTCGGCGCTGAGGGGACAGAGCGTGGGCCTGCCCAACCTGGGCTGCCCGTGCACTGCCTATCTGGGCCCCACCTCGGCCTATGCGGTGGCAGACTTAGCGCGGAAGTGGGCTCCACCGGGGCAACGCGTGGGCATGCCTTGATGGTTTCTGGCAGTTTGCGCCTTTCAAAAGTAAGGATGAGCTGTTTGGAAGGAATTTCCTCGCCATTTTACGAAATGCGATGCGCTGACAGCAACAACGCCAGCATTTCGAGTCCTTCGAAGAGTTCCTTATCACTAGTGTGCAGAAGACGCCCTCGGAAACCCCACGGATGGTGTTGAGCGTGCGGTGAGGGCTAACCGACACTTTTACGTCAAGAAGCTGGTCAGCTTCAGGAGTGCTTCACTTTGTTTTTGGTGTGGTTACTCCACTCTTCTCCGGCGTGCTGCTTTTTAGCCTTGTAGGAAAACCCGACAGGTTTTCCAGCACCTTCGCAACAAAGAAAAGGCAAGGGCATGTTACCGTAGGTTTTTGTTCATCCAGCGAATGAACAACGAAATATTCCGTAAATGTTTCAACTTCAAAATCTTTTCGGTGGTCTTGAATTCAAAACAACGCCTTTTAAAGGCTTGCCGTGAAGGGGATTGGAAGGGAGGGACGCCATCAGATGGAAGAGAGTCTTCGGAATCCGCTGTGCACACACCACCGAGCCTAATAAGGGGTTAGGTAACGCACCATAACAAGAAGGGCTTGGCTGTTGTTGTTGTTGTTTGCGGGTTTTATGGCGCAAGAGCTCCGATGGCCATACTGCGCCAAACGAGGTAAGCTAAAAATACATTGGTAAAAACACACTAAGACTAGACTAAAACTTGGCTATAGTTTGTGTAAAATACCAGTAGTTTTCAGAAAAGCTAAAAGGCGTTCAAAGGATATAAGAGGCTGCTCCCCTAGAACCAAGACAGGGTGAAATGGGATGTTGTACTTGAAAAGCTCAGGGAAAAAGGTCTTGTACTGTTGTAGAAGGCCAGGGCAAAGAAAGAGAACATGCAGAACAGATAAAGTTTCTCCACAGTGCTCGCATAATGGCGGTTCCTCACCTATAAGCAGGTATTGATGAGTAATGAACGAGTGGCCAATTCTCAAGCGGCACAGGAGGACTTCGTGGAAACGATTTTTATTATAAGAGGTCTCCCATGTGCCAAGTTCTGGTTTGATGGTATGGAGTTTATTATTATTAGCTAACTTCCATTCAGATTGCCATAGCCGTGAAAGTGAAAATCTTACGGACATCTTAAGGTCTTGGTAAGGGATGCAGACATTCGATGGTAAAAGATTTTGTGAAGAGGCAGCTAGTCTATCTGCAGCCTCGTTGCCTGCGATGCCCACATGGCTCGGGATCCAGCAAAACATAATGTCTTTCCCATCAGCGAGTCCCTGTTGAGCTTTGGCCCGGACGAGTTGACTCAACTTATTTCTAGTTGGTGTAACAGAACATACTGCACTAAGAACACTTTGAGAGTCCACAAATATAATGGCTTTCATCACTTTGCCTCTGATAATGTAGTCAAGTGCTGCCAGAACACCATATAGTTCGGCAGTAAAAATGCTGGCGACATTGTGAAGTCGAGTAACATGCGTAAACGAATTTGAATAAACAGCGGAGCCAACATACATTGAAGTCTTGGCACCGTCAGTGTAAAACTGGCAGTAATGTCTGTATTTTTCTTGCAGAGCTAAGAATTCCTGTTGTAGAATGAGTGGAGAAACATTATGCTTATTAAATTTTGTAAAATACCAATTGCAAGCTATAGGTTTGATATCCCATGGGGCAGTATGATATGCACTTTCTAGGAAATGAACACCCTCACGTGGCAGGTTAAGAGAGAGACGGAGGCTCTCAAAACGAAGGCTCAGGGGTCGAACAACAGTTGGTTTATGCTCGAACGTATGGTAAAACTTAGACTCTCGAATACTACTGTGGGCTGGATGGCTGGGTTCTGATAACACCTTGTAGGCATAAATCAGACTTAGATACTGTCGTCTTTTTTCAAGCGACATTTCATTGGAGTCAGCATACAGACTTAAAACAGGAGATGTCCTAAAAGCACCGGTTGCAAGACGCAACCCAAGGTGATGCACAGGGTCAAGCATTTTTAAAGCAGACGGCCGGGCAGATGCATACACGACAGCACCATAATCAAGGCGCGATCGCACAAGAGAAGAGTACAAACGAAGTAGACACCTTCTATCGGAACCCCAAGACTTGTGTGAAATAACTTTCAAGATGTTCATCGCCTGTAGACATTTTTGCTTCAGCCACTTGAGGTGACATACGAAGTTAAGCTTGCGGTCAAAAATCACTCCCAGAAACTTATGCTCTGTTCTAACTGCAATGTTATTTCTATTTAAAGTAAGAGTTGGATCTACCCAAAGCCCACGCCGCAAAGAAAAAGGCACACAGACCGTTTTCTCTGAAGAAAACTTAAAACCATTTTCATTTGCCCATTTAGTCATTTTATTTATGGTTAGCTGCAGCTGCCTTTCACAGCTAGACATATTACACGATGCTACAGAAATTTGAATATCATCTACATAAAGGGAGTACGATACGGAGGAAGGTATGACCCGGCATAAAGAATTAATTTTCACAGCGAAGAGGGTAACACTCAGGACTCCGCCTTGAGGAACCCCGTTCTCCTGAACAAACAAATCAGAAAGTGTTGTCCCTAGCCGTACACGAAAAGAGCGATCACATAAGAAGTTTTTAATGCAGTGAAGCAATCTGCCACGTACTCCGTATGTAAAAAGGTCATGCAGGATGCCATGTCTCCAAGTGGTATCGTAAGCCTTCTCCAAGTCGAAAAATACCGATACGCAATGCTGCCTGTTCACAAATGCCTCCCGTACAACTGTCTCCAGCCGAACTAAGTGGTCGGTCGTGGAGCGTCCAGGTCGACAGCCGCACTGATTTACATCCAAAATATTATTTTGCTCAAGGAAGTAAATAAGACGCTTGTTGATTAACCTTTCATACGTTTTTCCCAGGCAACTAGTCAATGCTATTGGCCTGTAACTTGATGGGAGGGAAGGGTCCTTTCCAGGCTTCAGCAGCGGAATCACTTCTGCCTGTTTCCATTCGGTAGGAAAGTATGAATCTTTCCACAGGCCATTAAAATATATGAGGAGAGCTGAAAGTGATTCCTTCGATAAATGTCGAATCATCTCGTAATGTATACGATCAGGACCTGGGGCAGAGTGCTTTCGGACATTCAGAGCCATTTGGAGCTCCACCATTGTGAACGGTTTATTGTAGGGTGCGGAGGCTCCTCCTGCCAAGCTGATTCTCGTTCTCTCTACATCAGACTTTAACTTCAAAAACGTCGATGAGTAGTGCGAGGAGTTTGAAACAGCTGCAAAATGTGCACCTAACAGATTAGCCTGGTCGTGCAATGAGGATGCAGATGGAAAGAGAGGAACTGTGAAACAGCGGTATCTGCCTTCAACCCTGTGAAGTCGATCCCACACTTCCTTTGCTGGGACATAGCTACTAATAGAAGACAAATATCCCCTCCAAGACTTCTGCTTGGCCTGCTTTCTTGTCCTACGAGCTTGAGCCCTATTTCGTTGAAACTCTATTAAGTTTACAACTGTCGGATATCTACGAAATATGCCCCAAGCCTTATCCTGTTTCTTCTTGGTGGTGGAACAATCATCATTCCACCATGGCTTACATTTCTTGGCTATTTTACAGGAAGTCTGAGGGATGGAGCGTAAAGCGGCATTAATTATTTGTTCTGTAATGTATGTCGTGGCTTCATCATGTGTTAAGGACTGGAACATGCGAGGTTTCAGGTCCGAGTTTACGCTAAAAGACTCCAATCTGCTTTTTCCAGTTTCCAACGAGGGGTACGTTTCATAAGGCTTGGTACAGAAACCAAACTCTCCAGGACGACTGGAAAGTGGTCACTTCCAAAAGGATTATTTAAAACTTTCCAGGTAAATAAAGAAAACAATGAGGGTGAAGAGAAAGAAAGATCGATAGATGTAAATGAATTGTGGGCTGCACTAAAAAAGGTTGGCTCTCTCTTATTCATAAGGCACAGCCCAGATGTTAATAAAAACCGCTCAAGGACTCCACCACGTGAATCTTGACGGGCACTACCCCATAAGGGGTGGTGAGCATTAAAATCTCCTAAAAGTAAAAAAGGGTGAGGAAGCTGTGAAACGAGTCTTTGGAGATCATGAAGATGCAGTGGAATGTTGGGTGGGATATAAATGGAGACAACGGTGATGAGGCGGTCCAAAGGAGGCGTACAGCCACAGCCTCAAGAGGTGTAGTGAGAGGAACCCGAGAGCAGGCAACCCCACTCTGGACAACTACCGCCACTCCACCGGATGAGTTAGATGCGGGGCGATCTTTTCTAAAAACTTGATGGCGACGCAACACTGATTTATGATGATCACTAAGATGAGTCTCTTGTAAGGAGAGAGCAATAGGACGTAGCTCGTCCATAAAAAAATTAACGTCGTCAATATTACGTAAAAGACCGCGGCAGTTCCACTGCATAAAGTGAAAATTGGTCATTCCTCTAAAAAGTTAAAAAGTTACTAAAAGTAAAAAGTAAAACTAGGTAAGAATATGCAAAAAGTCGTAAATCTGCCGCATATGGCAACAAAAAATCAGCGTTACTTTGGAGGGATTACAGGTTTTTTGCCTTTCTGTTTATTTTTAGAAGTCTGCCACTCCATGTCGTCTTGCTCAGACGCATGAGTGGAGACTTCTGTACCTTCCTCCATGGCCTCTGCTTCCTGAGGCGGGGCCTTTGCTGCTGGTTTGGGTAGGCTGGGAGAATGGGGCGCCATGCCCCGTCCACGACCAGCCCCAGCCAGAGGGGCAGAGGAGGTGCTGGGCGGGGTGTCGCCCGAGATCACCCTGTCCTGCCCCTTAGGCGCCGCAGGAGTGGCACGAGAGCCATGCCGCTCCTTCGATGATGCTCTCTCCAGGGAGTGTGGGCGAGAGTGTCGACCCTTCTCCCTGGAAGGAGATCGCGGAGGAGGGACGGTTGCGGCAGCCACCGGCCCATCCTGGGTTTGGGAAACAGCCTGAGAAGACACAGGCTGTTGCCCTGTTGGAGCACGAGGGTTCGCACTCTGGCTGGGAGGGTCCGTAGACCGCCCAGCCGAGATTGCATGCCCCGGAAGCTGAATCTTCAGCTGGGGCGTGGGGGACTGCCGTGGCTTCCCATAGTCCAGAAAGGACGTTTGGGTCGCCACTGCTACCATCAGTGGTGCAGGTCCCCGCTGCACCACCTGCGAATAGCTGCCCTTGCGCAAGAATCCGAAGCGACGGCGTGCCTCTGGGTAGGAGAGATTTTCTTTCACTTTAAGATTAAGTACTTCCTTTTCTTCTTTCCAGCTTCTGCAGGATCGAGAGTACGCAGGGTGGGGATCACCGCAGTTTGCACAGTGTGGGTCGTTGGTGCAGGACTCTGCTGGGTGGTCAGATTTGGCACATTTTGCGCACGTTGCTTTTCCACGGCAATGCTGGGAGCCATGGCCAAACCTCTGGCATTTGAAACATCTTCGAGGATTAGGCACATAGGGCCTAACCCTGCAGTGGAGATAGCCTGCCCTAACAGCATCGGGGAGCGTGGTGGAATTAAAAGTTAGAACTATGTGTTTTGTTTTTCGCTCTTGACCATCCCGACGCAGGGAGATGCGCCTCGCAGCTACAACTCCTTGGTCAGAGAGCCCTTCAAGTATTTCACTGTCGGAAGTCTCGATCAGGTCATCCTCAGAGATAACGCCCTGAATCGTATTGAGTGTACGATGGGGTGAAACGGTCACTTCGTGATCAGACACAGAGTTCAACGCAAGGAGTGCTGTACTCTGCTGTCTGGATTCAATTTCCACAAGTAGGTCACCCGAGGGCATCTTTTTAGCTTTAAAGTTCTTACCGACCGCACTTTCTAGCACTTTCGCGACAAGAAAGGGGGACATCTTGGAGAGTGGAGTGTCATCTTCGGAGTGCATAACCAAAAATTTGGGGAATGCAGGAAGAGATGGGGTCGTGTCTTTTCTAGGGACTTCGGTGCGGACCCTTTTCAGGGCCCGATCAGAGGGAGGTTTAGTTTGAGTACCCATAAAGATGGGAGAAAGATTCAGTGCCCGGGTGCACCGCCCACCACGGAGCCCAACAAGGGGGTAGGTAATGTGCCATAGCAAGATGGGCTTGGCTGACACAATTACTCTACCAGTGCTGCCCGGGCACTATAACCGAGTGTGGATGCAGGGACAGGACCTGTTTCCACTCAAGGTTAGCCCTTGCCGCCTAGGAGGGTGAAAAAGGAAGGAAGAGAGTGTAGAAGAAAAGAGAAAGAGGTGGGAGGAAAAGTGAAAGAAGGAAGAAGAGGGTAGAAGAGGCGACTGACTGAATCATCCTGGTCGGGCCAAGCCAGGACACCCGTCTACGAGAAGCAGGGGCCGAAGCGGTGTATTGCCTCGCCCGGGGGCCCCGAAGGGTCCAAACATACCCCGGGCTCAGCTCAACCACCAGGGTCCCCTTTTCCCCGGACACGGGTACGCCACGCACAGCCAGACGTGGGTGGGCGAACCCACATGGCTCGGGGTTCGTAGTGACGCCACTCACCAAGCACCTACTATAAGTAGGTGCCCCCTGCGTGCGGGTATGGTGGCCCACGTGGCTGGGGTCCGTGGTGACGCTACTCACCAAGCACCTAGCACCTAAGGTGCAGGCGCCCCCTGCGGGGCTCGGGGTACGTGGAGACGCCACTCTCCAAACACCTGCTTTCACAGGTGCCCCCTGCAGGAGAGACGGCCTGGCTGGAACGTTACATATGCCAGTGATGCCGGGAAACTACTGCCCACGTCGTTGCGTCCAGGCAGAGATCCATCATCGCACCAGAGTTGTAGCCGCCATAGGCGTATAGGAGAAAAATAAGTAAGAGAATGAGGCAGAAGTAAAGAAACGGGAAAGGTAAAAGTGAAAAGAGGAGGGGATAGTCACGAAGGCAGCCTAGCGACGCTGGGCTGAACCATGCTGGCCGGGCCTTACCGGACTCCCAGCCGCCGACGAGCGGGGGCCCGAAGTGGTGCTGCCTCACCCGGCGGGCCCCCGAAGGGTCCTAACCTACCCCAGGCTCAGCTCCAGCCACCATGGATGCCTTTCCCAGAACGCCAGGAAAGCCGCGTACGACCCGTGCGCGGGCGGGCGATCCCGCGTGGCTCGGGGCCTGCGGTGACGCCGCTCACCAGACCGCCTGCTTTCACACATGGTGCCCCCGGCCGGAATACAGGTAATGCCTTGAGAATGAAAATCGCTCGAGAACACCTTATTCAGGCGTGCAGTGACGTCTCCCGATCATATGTGCACCGTTAATGACCGACACCTCGTTGCCATGGATGACCGTGTTCGGGGGACGAAAACTGGTGAATACAAGCATTATCGTCATTATTATAGAAAACTCGCGTTATGGACGACTTTCAGGGAGTGCGGCGGTGTGCATATTGTGAAGACCACTCAATATGAAGGGAAATTAAAATTATGTGGCACGAGACATTACAACATTCGTCGCATAACTAATGAGCGCGATTCGCTAACCTCAGCCATATGAATAAAGCAATGCTCATATCATAGCATTAACCGACACCTGGTTGCATCCTCAATTTCTCACGATCACGAAATCTTCGAGACCAGACACATCGCTTTCTGTTTACCGCTGCGACCGCGCACCACGCGCGTCAAAACGGTGGCGTTCTTTTGGTCATTTCCCAAGAGGTGCCGTCCCGGTGAATTTAGATCCCACAGCAACTTTGAAATTGTATGGGTTATAGTTGGAGTTCACGCTACGTTTTCGGTATCGGCCCTCTCAGATTCAGGGGGAGCTGTTTATCGGTGTTTATTTTCTCTTGAAATCGGTATTTTTCGGCGCTTAATTTCAATCCTGGAAAGAAATCGGTAATTAACGGGAGCTTGTGTTTGCCCAAAGCGACTGCATAATTACTAAAAAAAACCATGGCACTACCCCACATCACACGTTTATTGTGCACACACCAAACACACGTCACACAATGTACCTACATATGGAAACAACAGAAAGCGTGACGCTTTCCAGAAGCATGATATCAAAACTGCCAAACGTATTGAAAAAAAAATTGACATGTACGCGCGTCAGAGATTTGTCAGTCGTCCAGACGTTCCTTGCGGCTGAGGAACACCCAGTCAAGAAAGCACACGCATCCACGTTCGCGCCCAAGCTGCAGGGATGGCAAGAAAATCAAAAGAAGCTCTTGACAAGACTAGCCGTTCCTTGCTGTGCGCTCTCCAGAAGCTGCCAATGCCTTGCCCTCCCCCTTCCCCCGCCCCTCTTAGCCTTTCCTCCTTTCTCCTATATACCAGGAAACCCTATGCCTGGACAAAAGACTTGAAAACCGTTGTGCTAAAAAAAGAAAGGGAAGGGGAAAGGGGCAATAAACGCGGATTTCAAAAAAGAAAGGGACGACCCCAAAGACAGTTCCGAGTGGGGCCGCGCTTCCGGGTCAACGAGAAAAGAAAGCGGGCTGAGGGTGCTTTCCAGCAGAAGCTGCCATTTTTTCCACGCAGCTAGAATTCAATGTTTTCTGTTTTTTACCGATTCAGAAAAAAACGCCTCGGGGGTTAATTATCGGTATTTATCGGTAAATGCCGAAAACAGGGAAACCTAGTTATAATCGAAATAAATCAGCAAAAGTGACCGGTGGTGTTTGCTACCATACCCTTAAATGTTCCTCCACCCCTGTAAACGAGCTAAACGATGTTACTTAACCTAGTTGTGTCTCGTCATCCAACACTAGGCCTCTATTTTGGCAGGGCGATTTTAATATTCCTAATATTTCATGGGACAGCGAATCCGCCTTGTATGCAACCTTTTTCCACTCTAGCAAATGAATTTCTAAATCTATGTTCTGAGTTTTCATTCACGCATAACTTGCCAAGCGACCCTACAAGAATAACAAAATCCAGTCGCGAATACACTAGACCGACTGGCCATGAACATCTCGCCCTGATCTTATCTCAGAAATATTTTCCTTACCTGGCTTGCATGGCCATTCCCTTGTCATTTCACGTCAACCCCTGCTGGCGCTTTAAAACTAAGAGTAAATGAAAACTATTCGTAATTACCAAAGGAAAACTTCAAAGCTATCAATATAATTACCTATCTGTCTTCCTCGATGAATTTTTGAAGGACTTTGAAATTCACAGCATGCGATCAACCCAGAATATGCTGCTTGCCCAAGATCAAAGACTTAACCTAAGAAGTACATTCCTACCCGCACTATCATAGCTAACAGTAATGCTCCCTGGTATAACCCCCCCCTCCCGCCCCCCCTCCCCCCCAATCAGTGGTCTAGCAAGCAGAAAAAAGCGACTGTACAGATCGGCCAGATCATCCTCAGGCGATGCTCATTGGGCCGCTTACAAGCTGGCTTCCGATAGAACACATGGCGGCAATTAAAACAGCCAGGGGAAAAATACTATAAAGGTACCTTGCCATCCATCCTTGCAACCGATATTAAACATGTTTGCTGAGTGATAAACCCTGCTGCATTGATGTTAATATCGCACTCGTTGACAGTTCAGGGGAATCTCATGCCCTCTTCCTGACAATGTCCGTTTATCCTCCAATGAAATTTTTACGCCCAGAAGTTTTCTGTAACTTCAGCGTGCCACTACCGACTACCATTTCCTACGACTACCCTGCTGCTTCCGATAATCATCGAGCCTTTAGGTATCGAAAGAATAGGTAAGTCACTCAAACTGGCCCTCCGCTCCTGGTTTGCTTCGAGCCTAATCAGCCCCAAATTTTTAAATGGACGATCTTTTATTGTTTAGTTATGCTATCAAAAAGCGTTTTCAGTAGTAAATCGATAATATGGTTGTATCCCAGCAAGAGTGGACGGTCTGGAAGGTGATTCCGCTGCATAAGTCGGGTCATAAGCATTCTCCACATAATTAGCGACTAATATCACTCACCAACATCCCATGTGAGAATTTTAGAGCATATACTGCCCTCCAACTTCGCCTACCTTCCTTGAATCTAATTCATTTTACACGTCGTCGCAACAAGGCTTTAAAAAACACCTATTCACGTGTGAAACACAGTTGGTATCAGATCCTTCATAAACTGAATGTCATTCTTGATCACTCCTCCTTAGCTGATTGCATATTTTTAGTTTTTCAAAAGCCTTTGATAAGGTGTGTCATAAGCTATTACTCTATTAGCCCCGAGAAGTTCGCGTGGCGCCCCTTACGGCGAACCGGGGTGACGTCACGGCGAGGAGCGAATTTTTCCCCGACTCGCCCCGCTCGCCCTGTGGAGGCTGTGACGACGCTAGCTGTCGGCGCGCTCGTTTCTATTTAATTTTTTTTGGCGTGTTTTTCGTAGGAAGTGTAAATTTTTATATGTGGCTTTATTGAGGTATGGCCTGTAGCTGCAGGCGAAACTTCAACCAACATTTTAAGCCTGGTTGACAGGGCAGGCAACGCATGAATCACAGCTGGTATATGAAAATAAAAATAAATATGGCCACAATTGCAGGAGCATCACTATAGATTTACATCTCACACAATAAATGCTGCTGATGGTCTGAATGAATTGGCAGGTTATGTATACTATTTTTTTTGTATCTCTCTTTTTAAACAATATCGCCGAAACAGAAAAGCTGCGTGCTGCTCGAGCAACATGCTAAATACAGTCTGGGCCATGGAGAGAGAATCACAAGTAAGACAGCATAAGTACAGGGGCAAAGTAAAAAAACAAGGAACATTTATTATATACATTGCTCGCATTTGACCTTTGCTTGATTCGGATAGTATTTCAATGGACTACACGGGTGGTATCTGTGGACTTGTTTATATCAACCCTCAAGTAATGTATAACAAACGTAAGCGAAGGTGTCTAGCTCGTTATTAGCCCCTTAAGCCCTAAAATTGAGATTGTACTTAAATCGAATTGTCCTGAAGCTAAAATACCAGATGTTTTTCTCACGCAGACTGTCACCCTTCACAGGTTCCACATTTTCTGCTACTAGTGCTGCATCTACCACTGGACAGACGTTCGAATGCTTGCTTTTACGCCTGTTTTCCTCTGTTGTCAGAGAGTCCAGCTGTAGGGAGTTTGGAGGCTGAGGAAGCTTTTGGGGACCTGCAGCAGTGTCTCTTTTAATTGGAAATAAATGACAATTCAAACTAAACGGTGTATTTTCCGAATACCCAAGGCTGGAATAAAGAATGTCAGGAAAAAGTATAAACATTCCAAATTACGGTACTATTGCTGTGCATATTTTGGGCAGTTCAATACATATCATACAGGCAACTGGGGGCAATTCGGCCATTTTTGCTGCTACCATACAAACTAATTTCCAGTAATTGTGCATCTTCTAAGAAATATGCTTGCATAGGTGTATAAACTATATAATTAATTCACGAAGAAGCTACATTTATGTAAAACAACCCTGTTCCACGAGCACTTCAAAGATCATCAGACGAACCAGCGCATGCAGAGTGGCAGCGCAGAGTCGGGGTCGCGAGCTAATTTGCCGACCACCCAAAGGCCCATGATATAAATGCCACTTCAAATGCCTTGAAAGCGGGATGTAATATCGTCCTAAATCATGAACATGCAAGCAACAGGATTCCAGCGTCTGAAACACTTCACCGACCCCTCGCAAGGTTGCCTTGTGTCGTGTGGACGGACGGGGAGGTTCATCGGCGGAATCGCCTCCGCCGATAGCTTTCGGGATTTGTAACTCCATTTTAAAGGTAAAAGGGACAAGCAGGCTTATAACATGTACGGAAGCACGTCAATATCGGCCAAACTCAACGTCTTGTACACCGGGTAAACGAGGTCCAGCTCCTCGAAGAGCTTGCGGCACACAACGCCAAACCAGGAAACCGGTGCTGGGAAGCGAGCCGATGCGAGATCGCGGAGCGGAGTCCTCCGCCTGACGTCACGGTACACCTCACCCAATCAGGGCGCGGCGACCGCAGCGCCGCTCGTATTCGCTCTCGGGGCTAATAAACTGCACCACCTCAACCTGGACCTGAAACTTCTTATGACTTGAATGTTTTCTGGTTAACCGCTCGCAGTTGATTGTAGCTAACAATCACCTCTCTCAGCCGCGTTGCGTTCACTCCGGTGCGCCACAAGGCTCTGTGCTCGGACCTGTACTTTTTCTTATGTACGTTATTGATCTACACTCTTGTCTCTTCCCATATTCATTTGTTTGCCGATGACAGTGTTGTATTTAGGAAAATAACTTGTGAAAATGACATCAACACGCTCTAGTCCGAACTTAACGCTATTTATGTTTGGAGCAAAACGTGGTGCATGGAATTGAGCATTGATAAATGTAAAGTTATGAGCGTGTCCATAAAAATTCATAATCTACAGGTTTACTATCTTGATGACTCGCCCCTGGACGCTGTGACTAGTTATAAATATATTGGTATTCACATCACTTCAAATCTCACTTAGACAGTTCATATTACATATAATTATTAACGCTAACCGCGTGTTGGGATATCTTAGACGTAATTTTGCAGAAGTCGCCTCACCTCTAAAACTTCTTTATTACAAAGCACTATTTCGTCCAAAACTCGAATATGCCGTTTCAGTCCGGGATCCTTGCCATGAAAATCTAATTCACTCACTCGAAATGGTCCAGAATAACTATGTTCGTTTTATTTCGTTTAACTATAACAGAACTGCGAGCATAAGCACAATGAAATCGAGCCTTGACTTACTGTCTTCGACATCTCGTCGTAAAAACTTTCGTCTTTGCCTCTTTCACAAGTTGTCTTATCACCCCCCATCTCCGCGGCGAACTTATTCTACCTTCCCAGTACGTTTCACTTCGATTAGATCACGTCCATAAGGTCGGTATCCCATCGTGCAGGACTAATGCTTTTATTCAGTCATTTCTCCCACGCACATAAGAGGAGTGGAATTGCTTTTCCGTACCAACAACTTTGATAGAAGACCTCCAACTGATCAAGAACGCCTTAGCAAATATTGTATCGATAGACGCCATTTTTATTCTACTTCTAGTAACCGATTGTTTTTACTTCATCATCATTTATTTTTGTAACCACTCCCCTCTTGAATGCCGAAGGCCCTAAGGGTACATGCAATAAATAAATAAATAAATAACCACCAGTGACAGTAGGCGGTTCTTGTTATTAAACCTTAACCTGTTTCTGCCACTGTATTTTGTGTCATGGTTCCCAGGCAGATGTGCGGCATGAATCCTGCAAAAGGCAGCAAGAGGGACAGCTGCAGACGTGGTCAGGTGCATTCAAGAATTTTGCGCCTTCTGAATGTCGTGAAATGAAAATCTTCAGCAGAGTCTGCCAAATCTGACTTTTGTGATATCAGACCATCTTTTTGCTTAAATGTAGTGGAACCTCCTTAATTTAAACTCTGTTGGACCACAGAAGTCCTATTGGGTAAATTGTATCTGAAAAGCAAAGAACTGATAAAAATAAAGTGTGAACACTTTCTTGCATCCACTTAAAACGTTTACTTGGAAACCGGGCATGATTACGCAAAGTCTGCCTCAATGTGGCTTGATGCATGATGTAGTTTACGGCACCTAAAGTTATACTATTCCCGTGGAGAAAAACGTCCAGCGAAGCCGCGGGCAACTGGGCCACCTCCAAATGCAGGAGCTCAAGTGGATTGGCATTGTTTTCATCCTTAGCCCTCTCGGCTAAAGCTCCGAGCTGTAGCTGGGATGCCCTTTGTAGTTTAGCTGTATCACCCTGAAGTCTTACTTTTAGGACTATTCCGCTGTCACCATTCACACCCATGTTCGTTGTAGAGAAGCTCTGTTCCAATTTCACTGCATGACTGAGCAGAAATTTTCAGAGGAAAAAGGATTCAGTTCTAACAAGTTCTATTCCAGCCACACAAAAGGTGTGCATACTGAATAGCTCGGTTCGACACTGTACATGTTCCTTTTAAAGGTACACGGAAGTGACGTTTTCATGTCTGATTGGTTGGAGGCAAGAGTGATGTAACTTTCCTACACAAATGCGGGCGGAGTCGGCTTACCGGACGAGACAACATCGTGACGTTTCGTTTTGTACCGACTACGCTTGAAAAGGTACTTGCTCCAAAGTAGGTGTCGTTGAAAGCCATGTTTTCGGCGCCGCATCGTCGCCGTGTTGTTAGCTCAACGTTGTCTTTAATAAAGATTTTTTTCGCCGGAAAGGTTGTATTGTGAGCACCGCGATGCGTTCGAACTCCCGGAGGAGATTTTTCGCAAGCAGTACCGCCTGCCGAAGAAGGTGGTAAGGTGGTTGTGCGAAGAACTGCGCGAGGAACCGGAGGTGAGGAGAGTGCGTAGCTCGTGGATGGTCATGACTCAGGAGCTTCAGTGTTGTGTTTACTACGCTTCTACGCCACGGGGAAATTTCAAGGCATGGTGGTGAGCGACTGACACGTAGCGCGGTGCCCAAAGACGGTCAGCGTCGCGGTCCGCGCCGTGTCCGTCACTATCGTGCCTCGTGTCGGGGTCCAGCGTGGCTGGATCCACTTCCTTGAGACGCCGAGCGAGAGGTACGACGCGGAGAGGGGCTTCAGGCTCTTCGGCAGGATACCCGGCGTCATCGGTTCCGTGAACGGGACCATGGTATCCATCATCGGCCCGTCCAACAACGACCCCGCCGTCACGAAGGCGGCGTACTGGTGCTGAAGGTACTCCTACGCCCTCAACATAATGGTGGTAAGTACACTCATGTTACGTAGTCAAAACCCGTCCCAAATGTGTAGGAAAAAAATGTAACGCCAATACGGTGTAAATATGCCCTTTTATAACTGCGGGCTGTTGGGGTCTCACGACTGCGCGAGCATGTGCTCTACGTAGCATATGAGCCGTGAGACGCTTCCCCTAAGACTAATACTTGTTTGGTAAAACGTGCAAGCTTCCGTCAAAGAAAAAATAACAGTTTTGTTTGAAGGTAGTTGTACCTTTTATCCAGGAAGGTGTGTGGACATGCATGTGTCAGACAAAAGAACTTGAAAGCTGCACTAAGAAGCACAAGAGAGCTGCACTAAGAAGCACAACGCCAGTTTTGTTCAGTGTACCGAAAAGGTCGTTTACTCCATTCTTCACTCCTGTGGGAAACGCTATATTGGCCAGACTGGACGGTGCTTGAATGATCGACTTCGCGAACACCACAATAACATTACTAGAGCCAACTCAGGACATTTAGGTCTGCACTGCCGGGATTACGGCACAACTACGTGGTTGCACCGTGCTAGCCCGAAGCAACAGCAAGCTAGTAAGTGAAATATTTGAAGCGAAACATAATTCTAGGCTTGACGATGGAAGCGTGAGCAGCCCATCTCTCACCTTATCTGCAAAAGAATTGGCTTTCCTTACCGTAAGATGATAATCGCGGACTATTTCACGAATTTGTTTTAATAGGCAGAGGGGCAAAAATGACAAAACAATTTCCAGATTTTGTTTTAACAATATAGAAAACGAAGACAAAATACAAAGAGTTGTGAGTTCAGCGCTGCGTGTATGTTTTTGTGTCTGTAATTGAGTGAGCGCCTGCTATTGTGAGACGTTTATGCGCTGTGAAGTACAAAATATGGAAAACCAACTAGCCCAAGCTGCGGCGTTAACAATCGTTATTTCTAGTACACCGGGTCCTAGTCCATTTCCTCCCTGGAACCCAAGCTTCCTGAGGGGCTATGTTGCGCTTTTTGAACTCCCACGGCGACTAGGGAGAAGGAAGTGACGTAGGTGTGAATGAACGTATCTTAGCAACACCACGCATCATGGAAACTCAAATTCTGACACCGCGACGACATTGCAGTAATTAACTACGACACACTTCCAATGCACGGCCGTAAAGACACGAAGCCGAACAAGCGAACCAAGCCAACGACTCTTGTACTTGCATCGAGCCGACGGTAGCCAATCGGAATGCGACGCTCGCCGTCACATATAATTTATTTCACACAGCGTCGTAAATAAAAAAAATAAAAAAAAACTTTGAATGCTGATGAAATTAGCACGTTTTTATTTAATTGGAATAAAAAGTGAAACCGAAGTTATGTGATGTAAAAGCTGTCCGCAACAAGTGCAGGATGCGGACGCGCGCCTTTTTCGAAAACTGATAGCAGACGACAATTTACCGCCTCAATCATGTCTGTCCTGTCTGATCAGGCAAGCGAGAGAGAGCCCTGCGAACCAGTCAATTTCTTCCAAATGAAAGAAATGAACAATGTTATGTTCCAACATCGAGACCTGCCACGTGGAGCCTCTGACCTCACGCCAAACCTGACGAGAGATAACAAGGCAAGGTTATGGGCCGAATTAACCTGCCGCCTCAACCACCTCAGGCCGTCGCGCACCACAGAGCGATGGAAAAGAACTTGGTTCAACCGAGTCAGTAAAGCCCGGAAGCGCTGCGCAGTCGTTGAGGCTGAGAGGTAAGCTAGGCAGTAGATAAATAGTCGGGACAGAGTTATTGATATATCTATATTTTGTATTCACAGCCTCAAAACGGGGGAGGCTCCACCCGGATGCGGCTATCATCAACGCACTCTCGCATCCAGTCCATTGTTGGGCGCCCCCGGGTTTCGTGTGCCTCCTTTTCCAGAAGTGGAAGTACGTACTTGACCAGGGAACAGCACAACAATCTACATGTATTGCTTATTTTGGCAGAGTTCCAGGAGTCGGGGCAAGTGTGAGAAGTGAATACTTAAATCTGTATTTTAAAATTAATGGAAGCATTGCATCAAAATTTCAACGAACTTACCTGAGAAAGAAGTGAAGAAAGCAGGATTGGTATTTCGTTACCTACGTGGTCCCAAAAGTGGGTTCAGCCTTCTGAATATTCGTTCACAGTTTTATTGGTAAGTTACAATAGTCATTAATTAAAGTGATAAATATAAGCAACAAATGGTTCATTTATTTATCGGTCCCTTTCACAATCCCGCCAACTGTAAAGTGTACAGATGGCAAATTGACTTGTCCCTGTACAGACTAACCGTGGAAGGATTGCACACGTGATAACTATTAAAAACTATGGGACGTGTATGTAAATAGTTCCTGTGCTCAGGGCCATATCCAGGGGAGGAGGAGAGTCTGAGCTTCAAAATTCATCCTGGACAGCCAAATATTTTTCCTGGATTCGGCCCCGACTTTGCTTAGGCCTAGAAACATTGATGAGAGCTGTAGTAAGGTGGTTAGTTTACATGAAAGATGATTGAAATGACATGTAAATGGGAGTGGTACATCCTAGCGTATGCCACAGCACTACCAGCTACATTCAGCTGCTGCAATGAATCATCTACTTATCTGCTTTTAACTGTAGTATGCAACATGTACAACTCATATAGGGTAATACGCACACGACAGGAACCAGCCACTCGCCTGGCGCTACACAAGAGGTTTACCACAAGTCATTCATTTGCAGTATTGTTTTTACAGCAAACTACAAAAGTTACTACAGGGGTAAACCTGTGTAGAATCTAAAGCTGGAGCATAGCTCCATTTCACCCTATAAAAACATAAGAAGTTGCACATGTTACAGTGCATGCAGTGCCAACAAGTAACGATAACTGTGCCATGTAGGTGCAGTCTGTGGGCGCCCCAGCAGAGGAGAACCCAGATTCGCAGGATGCGGGGGAGGCGTTCGAGGAGGAAGGCAGATCGGGAGGCCTCTACCTCAATGCGTAAGATACTTCACTTGACTAATGGGAACTAAAACCGTCAGGAACATGAAAATGACCACACTTATTACTGATCTAAACTATGTTTTCCTGCAGAAATGCCACAGCCCCGAGCTCGACAAGCCACGGTTCGACCAAGGGTGCCTCGTCGAGTCCCTTCAGTCTCTCAACAAGTGCGGCGGGACGGGTGGCCTTTTCGGCCGTGGCCAACCAACGGCGCCTGCTCGAGGTTAACGAAGGCCGAGATACAAGAGATGAGAGGCTCCAGGAACAGGTAATGTTGACAAATCCCTGAAGCACAGTAACACGATTAAATACACACTTACTTCCATTCACACTTAAGCTTCCAATAGTTGGTGTCAGCAAAAGTCTTCGTAACCTGTATGAGATGTTGGAAGTCAAGAAATCTGCAAATCATGTTTCAGATCACGCTCGGCATGGGACAGCTCCTGGAGCGGTTGGACCAGCTGGCGCAGACCGTAGGGCAGCTGACGAAGAGCATGGACCGGATCGCACGGAACGTCCAGGAGGGTGTCCTCTCCATGCAGGAAAACGCTGCCTTCAAGCGAGAGGTCATTCTCCTGCTATCCAGCCACGCTCTGTGTCAGCCTCAGCCTCAGTCCCAGGCCCAGTCCCAGGCCCAGTCCCAGGCCCAGGCCCAGCAGCCCCAGCCCCAGCCCCAGCCCCAGCCGCAGCCCCAGCCGCAGCCCCAGCCGCAGCCACAGCTCCTGGCCAAGCCCCAGGCCAAGCACCTGGCCCACAATCCTCCGGAGGATGACAACTAAATGTGCACAACTTTACTCTTTTTTCTAACATTCCAGGGGATGTTTTGTTTTATTTCGTATATAAAAATTTAATTGACAATGCCCTAAGTGGCTGCAATAGAATATTTTATGACCTGTTAAGCTATGTTCCCGGGAGAATGTTGTTATGTTTATATATTGTTTTATACGACAGCGCCTCAAGTGGCCGCAATAACATCTTTCGTCGAACTGTCACATCAAAATCCCAGAAGTTTGTTTTCACTTGCACATACAGTTTTGTACTGCAATGTCTAGTACCATTTTGTGCAAGAAAAAAATTTGCAATGTTTAGAAAGATTTTTACTGCTAAAAGAATATCTCTGTCACAATCTACTCAGATGTACGCTCCTTGTAAACAACAAAAATATATCAAAATTATATAGTCACAAAAAATACATAAGAATGTGGCACACCTGGAAAGGGAAAACAGAATGGAGCAGAGGATAAAATGAGATTAATCTGAAAGTAGGCAAAATGATTTGATCCCAGGTTACTTTGTCATACCTGTTACACAAGCCAATGCCCAATAACACATGAGGAAATACATGGCATAAAATAACAGAGTTTGCTGCGGGGAAAAAGAGGCGGCCTGTCTGTGTTTGCCATATGAGCTCAACTAACCAACCACGATCATGGACACACGATACTCATTGCCTCGTTTCTGTTGTAAAATAAAGGTTTAACCTATTGAGAGCTACACCTTTGGAACCACGGTTACACACTTAAAATCCCCGATTACATATATCGGAAGCAGCCCCATCCTTCTGCGAGAGTAGCACAATGGCTGTGCTAAATACTGTAGGGAGTAGGATCTCAAGAGACTGCGCAGCTCACGAACCATCGTGCCTGTGGACCGGAAAGAGTTTTGCGCACTTCTACGGGGAGCTCCCTTGGCACCAAGGGTGCTGACGAGGACCTTGGCTGTCAGGGCACCTCAGTCCTTGCGGAACGGCCAGCATGGTGGCGATGATGACGACGAGGGGCTCCCTGTCGTCACTGGCCTCTCAGGACGGCAGGGCTGCCAAAGAGGCTAGATCGACGACGGACTCCTTAAGGGCGCCGCCGGTGCTAGTGTAAGGTACTGCCAGAGCGGCGTCCAGAGGGCCCCGCGACGGCACGGCTTTGGCAGGTCCGGAACTGGGATCAAGGCCTTGCCTCAGAGCCTTCCCCTGGCCAGTGGTTTTCGGGTGGAAAACAAAAAAACAAATTTCGAACCGCAATTTTTTTTTTCTGTGTACTTGGGATATCAAAAGTCATGTTCAAATCCAAAATTCGGCGAGCGGAAACACCCTATTAGTATCCCTTTAATTGTTCCCACTCACGCAGCACCGCTTCCCACAGACAGTCCGCGCTTGCGCTGCGGAAGTTCTGATTGGCCATTTTTTTTTTATTATTCCCCAGACATTTTCTATGGGGTTCATGCCCGCCCCTTTAGGCGGCCAATTTAGCTCCATTACAAATCTGTCGTCCAGAAGTTCTCGAAGAACCCGAGACGTGTGTATGGGGCTCCGGTCCTACCGAAAGGTGAACCACCCGTCAGGGTAAGGTCCTCCGAGGCAGGGCTCGGGGAGAGATACTCCAAAACATATTTATAATAAAGATACTCATAAACATTAACAAAGTATTCCGGAATTGAGATACTGAGATATATTCGGTTTGGCTGTATCGGGATATCTCAGAGATACTTTCACAAAATAAGCAAAAATGTTTCCGAGAATACTGATACAAGAACACAGATATTTAGATACTTCTACTGAAATACTTTCATTCTTCGAATGACGTTATACTGTGCCATGACACTTAATAATGCGCTATCATCTACACAATGGCATCAAAGAAACCAGGGGCCGCTTGCTCAAACGAGTTGAGACACAACTTGAGACAGTCTCAGCCAAGACCGAACGTGAGCCACTTGCTCGAAACGAAACTTAGTCTGGAATTGAGACCCAAACTCGATCAGTTCTAGTTCTAGAACTGAGTCTCACACTCAGTTCTAGTCTTAGATCGTCGACAGTCACGGAGAAGGCTCATTGGCGGTCTCAGAGTAAACAAAATGTCGGACGTGGCAAAGACAAGTCGAGTCCAAACCATCTTTGCCGCGTGGATGCTGTCGCGGGACCGCGTATTCTGAGACCGCTTTCACCCCTTCGACGTTTTCGACGAAGAGGGCCTCCAACGTCTTTTTCGGTTTGGCCGCGATGGCATCATGTACATCGCCGACGTCTTGGCCAGCGACCTCACGCGACCAACGAGACAAAACCACGCAACCCCTGTTGTGATTCAAGTGTTCCTAGCGCTGAAATTCTTCGCTATCGGCACCTTCCTGATCACGGCGGGGGACTTCCTGCATCTGCACGGATCCACAGCGTCACGGTGCGTGCGACGAGTGGCCCTGGCTCTCGCCAAGCAAGCGCCGCACTTCATACGGTAAGAAAAAAAAAAAGTCCTAACACTAGCGGGTTTTTTTTTTTTTTGCCAGTGGGTTAGTTGCAACGTAATTTTGGATTTTTGGGAACAAAGACTTGTTCAACTTGTTTCGTGAGAGAAAAGACTTCTTCAACTTGTTTTCGTTAAAGAAAACTTTTTTTTTTTACCAACATGCAGCACCATCTTTTCGCCCTCGATATACGTGCTGAAAGCGATGTCTGGTTATTACGACGGTCCGTAATCTTAAAGCTTCCTGTGGTGGGCGCGGTTCTCGGCAGTACTTCGTATTCTGGAGTGTTTCTCATTACGAAAAAACAACGTGTTTCACAAGATGTTAGCAGGAGTAGCTGGTGGATACTGAAGAACGTTTCGGAAAGGAGCGGGCCTTTCAAAATAGTAGCGAATAATACTTACTGATTCACACTCGTGACAAGCTTCATGCGAACGGTACGACTACGTCATAATCGAACATGAGCTAGATTCAACCATCGTTATAATTTATTTGGTTTCAACTGATAGTGTAAACCAAATTTTATACTTCAGGTGGCCAACAGCAGCGGAAGTCCCCGAACTGCAGCGGCGGTTGTACGCCGTGGACGGCTTTCCGGGCGTCATAGGAGTCATCGATGGCACCCACGTTCGGATCCAAGGGCCACCCTGCACGAGGTAGTGTTCGTGAACCGACGCTTCTACCATTCCATCAACGTGCAGCTGGTGGTCGACGCACGCTCAAGGATCCTCAACGTGGTTGCAAAGTGGCCCGGAAGCGTCCACGACTCGTGCGTGCTGCCGCAGAGCGGTGTCGGGGAGAACTTCGCAACGGGCTCGTACGGCGGCCTCCACATCGGCGACAGCGGCTACTTGTGCAGGCCTTGGTTGATGGCGCCTCTTCCGATCGCCGACCACGCCGGCCGAGTGTGCGTCCAACCAGACGCACGCAACGACTCGGTCCGTGGTCGAAAGGTGAGGCCTTAGAGCTAGTTGCTCTGAGAGGAGACTGAGGCTATATGCACGACGTCGTGCACCTCGACCAGAGAAGGGTAAACGCACGACGCGAAACGTTTTGGTTCGTGTATAAAAACACAACCGTCACAACGAGATTTTCGAAGTGACGATCGTGGCATTGCAGATAAGGGCTACAGAGCCAAAGCACGCCGTTTCACTGCACAGCTAAATATAGTTCAACTAAAATAATTTGCTTGGTATACTTTCACCACCAAGTTAAAATTGTTCTTTTCAGCTTTCATTCCAGAATGTTACTATATTATTGTTTTTTATTTACAGAAAAAAACCTGCTTCGCCTTGAGGCATTATTGCAGGGGTGGGTTTCATACAAACACTTTTGTTTTAGAACACAAGTAATACACAAAAACAAAAAAAACACTTTCTATGGATAGTAAGTAAGATTAAGGTTTTAATGGCGCAGCGGCAACGAAGGCCATAATGCGCCAAACAAAAAGTTTATTAATACTCAGGAAAAGCAGATGCTACGCTAGAGAAACTTTTTATAACTGGTGTAGATAACCAGTCTTGTTAAGAAAATTAAAAACCCGTGTAAGTGGTACTAAAGCGCTGTCACCAAGTAAAAACATAGGATGAAAGGGTAGATAGTTTCTAAAAAGTTCAGGAAAACATGATACGCGCAGTTGATGATAAAACCTACACTCCCATAGAATGTGTAAAATTGTAAGTAGTTCCCCACAATGGGCACAAAGTGCAACTTCTTCGCCGCAGAGGAGGTACATATGTGTCAGACGTGAATGGCCGATTCTCAAGCGACAGAGCAGAACCTCGAGACGTCGGTTCTTGTGAAATGAACTTTCCCAGATACCTATCATTGGTTTAATCACGTGGAGTTTGTTGTTGGTTTCAGTGTCCCATTCTAGCTGCCAAGTCTTCAAAAGAGATTTCTTTAAAAGTGGTTTAAGGTCCTGGTAGGGCAGGCCAAAAGATGCTATTGAATCCGTGGCAGATGCAGCCAAGCGATCCGCACTCTCATTCCCTGCAATTCCCACGTGACTCGGTACCCAGCAAAATTTGATATTACATCCAAGGCGAAGAGCTCTGTTTACTTTATAACGAACATGCTGTGTAAGTACATTCTTTGAACTAACTCTGGAAGAAATAGCAGATAAGACACTTTGTGAATCGACAAAAATGACTGCGTTCAATACGCTGTTATCCAGAATATGCTCAATGGCTAATAAAATACCATAGAGCTCTGCAGTAAAGATGCTTGCCATTGAGTCAAGCTGCACAGCTCTTCCAAAGTTACTAGAATAAACTGCACAACCAACGGAACATAAAGATTTCGACCCGTCAGTATAGTACTCCGCGCAACCGCTAGATATCCTCTCTTGCAAAGATAGAAACTCTTGCTGAAGAAACTGTGGAGCCACGGTCTTCTTATTGTGTTTGGTGAAAGACCAGTCACAACTTACGGGTAGCTCGTTCCAAGGGGCAATTCTCTCTATAGATTTTAGCAAGTTAACGCCACTTGTGGAAGGGACAGGGAGCTTAAGAGAGCTACAAATACTTTGAACTCGGAAACCTAGGGGGCGCACAATTGTTGGCTTGTTTTGAAACAAATTACAGAACTGAGGAGTGTGTAAAATACTATAAGCAGGATTTTTCGGATCCGAAAGCACTTTGTAATAGTAAGACAAGCTCAAGTACTGTCGGCGTTTTTCAAGAGACATTTGGTGTGTGTCCACATACAAGCTTAATACGGGTGATGTGCGAAATGCCCCAGTGGCAAGCCGGAGTCCGAGGTGATGAACCGGATCCAACATCCTCAGTGTGGATGGTCGTGCTGAACCATAAACAATCGCTCCATAATCCAGGCGTGACCGAACTAAAGCATTGTACAACCGTAGGAGGCATCGCCTGTCAGACCCCCAAGATATATGTGACAGCACCTTAAGGATGTTTGAAGATCGCAGGCACTTCTGCTTCATTTCCTTTAAATGAGACTTGAAAGTAAGCTTTTTATCGAAGATCATGCCTAAAAATCTATGTTCGTGCTTAACCGATATTTCTGTGTTATTCAATTGTAAGATTGGATTCAAAGACAGACCTCGCCGCAGGGAGAAGGGCACACACACAGTTTTCTCTGGGGAAAATTTAAAACCATTTTCATTCGCCCACTTGCTCATCCTATTTATTGTAAGCTGCAATTGCCGTTCACAACTAGAGAGGTTGCAAGACGAAAAAGATATTTGCACGTCGTCCACGTAAAGAGAGTAAGAAACGGATGACTTGGTATAACTTGCGCCAGACCGCGCCAGACTTAGCAGCAATGAAGGTGGCACTCCTGCAAACTCCACCTTAGGGGGACACCATTTTCTTTAATGCAGAAGACACTGGATAAGGTCGGAGCCTACAGTCGAACTTGAAATGTGGGTTCGCTTTAAAAAATTCCTGTGAAAGCAACAGAAGACTTATCCGATTTGATCGGATTTTGGGTTTGTATCGCGCAGCGGCTGCTAAGGCCATGGTGCGCCAGAACAATGGTAGAAGAAAACTGCGGTGCTATTTAGTCAAAGGTGAGGCATGTCAGGTTCAAATCTTTCACGAAATGCAGGCAGTACGAAGAAAAGTCCACTGAACTTAAGTATTGCGCCGTATTGCTCAGTGCTGTTTAGGAAGTTGAAAACTTCGGGTATGAGGAACAAAGGTTCCCT
>JAZHYW010008912.1:0-35907 GCA_037355805.1 Ixodes ricinus | reverse complement strand
CGTCTATTACATTGTTGCGCCAAAGGCGCCTGCCATCGCGTACTCATTCCACGCCTCTCGTGAACATCCTCGTGAGAGTGCGCGTCCCAAGGCAATCCTTCCGCTGCGTTAAATTCCTGGGCGCGTAAGCATAATTAAAATATGACATAAATACAGTACTTCATACAAAAAACCGCCACAGCACTCTTGCGTTGTCTATGATCTCCGCTCTCGAAGCGGCGTTAATCCCGAACACATCCTCATTGCTACTTCTTGTGTGCGCCCCGGTTGCTCCGGGGTGATTGTGCTTGTGAACTGTGACAAAGACTATGGCAAATTCTGCAAATCAATTTATTTAGTTCTATTGATTTTATTATTATTGTTTATAACTATTATTTTCAAAGATTTACGACATTTTTGTTCTTACTGTTCCGAATATTTTTAATACTCTTCATAGTCACTCTTTCTTCCACACGAACGTCAACAAGAGGGCATTTTACACACCATCCCACCCTAAAGAAAAGCGCTCCCCGCCTGAAACGTTGGTGAAGTAAGGGCCTTTCTTGGAACTCCTCAACTTTCGTTTCACGTCCAATCAGCCCGTCGAACCTTTTCACCGGATATATATATATATATATATTTATTTATTTATATATATATATATATATATATATATATATATATATATATATATATATATATATGATTTTTTTTTATTTGAGGGTAGGCCAGGGAGGACAAGGAGGGTACGGTGGGAACCTTATAATGCAACGTGCACAGTGTTTCTATCAACGTGTAACGTGTTTTGGCTAGTTGTTCCGGATTTCGTGAAGCCGTGGCTTGTGACATCACAGTTTCCTTGCTATATTTAACTAGAAAATAACGCCACGTGACCTCAAAATCAATTCAGTTGCCCCTCTAAATATAGCGGGGAAAATGGCGTCCCATGACTTGGTGTCCACGTCACCTATGAACAAATTCAGTTTCCCCGATATATTTAACGGGAAAACTAACGTCACGTGACCTCAACAACAACTCAGTTCCCCCGCCAACATTTAGCGGGGCAGATGAAGTCACGTGACTTATACACATGAGTTGGTTTTCCCGCGAAATTTAGTTGGAAAACTGACGCAACATGACATCAACACCATTCAGTTCCCCGCCAAATTTAGCGGGGAAACTGAATTGGTGTTGAGGTCATGTGACGTCAGGTTTGCCGCTTAAATTTAGCGGGGAAACTAATGCGCGTTGCGCAGAGTTGCATTATGGGACATCACGCACAGACTAACACACCAATTTAGTTTCTTCGCTAAATTTAGCGGGGAATTGAATTGGTGTATAGGTCTGTGACGTTCTATAATACAACGCACGCGGTTACGCCGACGGCGCCATACGCGGAAACAAGCGCCTAAAAGCTGCGCTCTATAAAAAAAAACGTGGGGGATTGAAAGGCACCATAAGAGATTATGTTAAGAGTACGTGTACTTTGCTTTGAAAGTACATTGTATTTGTAGTACTTTATTTGAAGTACATTGCGCCCCGTGTACTTACTATACTTTACTTGAAGTACATAACCTCTCTCATTTACTTTGTATTTGAAGTATTTTTTAGATGTATTTTACTCAACAGTGCATATATATCACCGTGCAGAACGAGGCCGACTTCCGCAGCGGGCGGAGTCGTCGGCGGCTTCCAAAGTAACCAGCCAGGCAATAGAACAAGCGCCGAATCGTGTTTTCACTCGTGTTCCCAGGATATACGATGCCGCTACTACTACAAGGCCATTAAAAAAGGAGCGCAGGTGACTTCCCATTTTTAATGATACAGTCTTCCTCCCCTCGAACCGCTCCCGGCATCTTGACTCTGTCATCATCCATCATAAACTCTCTGGAAAACCAGCCCGCAAGCCGCCGGGGCGACCCCTGGTGACCTCGTCGGCGTTTCCGCTCCGACGCCGCTAGCGTCACCAGCGCCCCCTCCACGCCACGCCGAGTGTACGAAAGTGATCGACGAGTGCACGTCTATAAGAGTTCATTCGGGCACACGGAGGACAAACCGTCGCCAAGGCAGAAAGTATAGAGCCTCGTCGAAGCAGAAGGCAAAGCCCCGTAGATCCCTTCTCGGTCATCCACTTGTTGCAGTAGGGTTGATGAACTAAGGGTAGACGTGCGATTCGAACAAAGAGAAAAGTGAATGATTGTTTTAAGGTATTGAATGACAAACATTCCTTGGTGATTGAGATCTGTCGTTGGTGGGCCAACAGTGTAAGGGGAGCGGGTGGATGTGTCTCACTGATAATTGGGCTCGACTTTCCATACACCAACTGAAATCTGAAGCATCGCCATTGCAGGCGCGCTGTTTTTGGCATTGCTCATTCGCAGACACTTTATATCGCCCAATTTTCTCTCGAGCTTATGTGGGCTATATCTCGGGATTTTACGGTATGCAGTTGCCATCTTGTCTCCTCATCAAATTTTCGTATGCAACTCCTTAGAATCGATTCAAAATCGAGTTACACGTTTCATCCTGTCGATGATCGCACCGCCAGAGTGTCAGGAACGAAAGCCCTCTCTCGGCTTCCCCACTCTCAATAAGCGCCGCCGACAATCACGGATTTGTCTCTTCTAGAAACGTTTTATTGCCACCCTCAACTGAGAGAATCTTCGTTCTTAGACCCCCATTGTTCATCTCGACGCGTTTTTAACTTTCTTTGCGTACGTCGCATGTCCGGTTCCACCGTCACTTTTAACAACTCATTTCTTCCACTTGCCATAATAGAATGGAACGATCTGCCGGACCACAAGTTAACATCAGTGACCCACATTTTTTAGAAATGCAATATCATCAATATTAAATATGTAACTAAAATAATTTTTTAGCGTGGCCGCTGCTTGGCCAGGAATGTTTTATTTTTCTCTCTTGTTTTTTTTTTTGTGTAATGTTCCATATGTATGTGTTTTTCTGAACCGCCCCGCCCCCTCTTTACGTAATGCCATTCGGGGCCTTTAAAGTAAAATGAATGAATGAAAGGGTGCTTTTTGTAGTCGGAAAAGAGGGGAATCGAGCAAAGCTGGGACCGCTCACGGTATGCCTCGCTGCCTTTCAATGGCAAGTTTATTCGGTAATTAACCTGCGAGCAGATATCGCCATCCGTTTCTTGGGAAAGTAAAAATTTTAGGAAGCTCGCGCCATCGCTTCCTCAACGGGCGACACTTCTGCCTAGCAAACATTCAGCCCCCTCGTGTGACAACGCGCGATAACTTGGGCTCTTCGGGTGTTTGGGAACAATACTCCTCTCTAAGAAATGACCTGGAATGCGTCAACTAGTGCTCTTGAGTGAATTTGATTCGTTTGCGTCCGAGGCGGAAGGGAAACATTTCACGTGACGGCTCCTTGTGCGAACGAGCTGCGATGGCCCGACTTAACATACTGATACGGGCTATAACTTCTTCGAAATCACGATGGAAACATATCACCGTTTAAGGACCTTCACTATTGTATGAACAGCGAAACCGGTGAGTCGACTGTCTTTGAGTGATATCTAAAGAAGATTCATCATGTTTAACACCTCGTGTGCGCCAGCAAAGCGACTGTTCACTCAGGTTTACTTTAAGCCGCATAGGGCTGTTGCGGCGTAAACAGGAAGATGTGAGTTTCGGTAATATACTGTAAATAAAATGAGCACGAACTACTGCCTCAAGGTATTGAGAAATTATGTCACGGGAGCAATTTCAATTGTCCTTAGGAGCACAGATGAACATGAGTGGTTAGTAACCTAGGTAGATGGGATAACAGTGTAACAGATGCGAAAACTTGGCCTTAATGAGTACCAAAAAGCAAGTACCATATGTTTCGGAAGATAGTGTCCTTGATAATTTCTGAGTGGCTTTCAGCTGCTCAAAATGCAAACCAGTACTGCTTATCGCACAACCCACATGTGCTCGACATAGTAATTATATGTGCGAACCACGTGACGTGCGTAAGCAACGGACGTGTTGGACAGGGCAGAGAATTTCGAGTTTATCCTATTGTGCAACTCGATATCGAGGCAGCAGACTACGATTAACGGAGTTATCGTATTCGAAGCGATGAGCCGGAGCAAGATTAAAGTACGCCGAGCAGATCTACCGCTCGCGTGAGAGCTGCTGGCCAGCAAGGTTTCGGATCGGACCGCGTTTCAGTTCTATCAAATCACGATTCATCTTGCAGGAATGCGGTTCCAACTTCTAACGATGAAGCACTAAAAGGAATCTTTTGCTAATGTGTTTTCATACTCGCTGACGTCCGGAACCCGGGCCGAAGAGCCTCAGGCAATCTGACGCTTAACGACTCGACCTCACTTCGGCCGACTTGCTTAATCGCTTACAATTGAAGAATAACAATCCAGTCGCAGGTGGTGTAGCGCTTGGAATCCAACCCCCGAGTTTTATCGCGCGCTTCCGACTCGGGATACACAGAAAAAGTAAACAGAATAAAAAACTGTAAGGCCGACCAAGCTAAATGCGCTCATTGTTGCCAATCGAGTCAATAACAACCGAACCAAGACAAAATAAAAAAATTTTGCGCACGTTGTGCGATTTGGAGCACAATGGCGCGAGGCATTGGCTGCGGCGCAGTTTCCGCAAAATGGCGCAGGATGGCGCAGACAAATGCGTCTGGCGCAAAATGGCGCAAATTGCGCAGCCGTTCCACCCCTGTAGTAGAAAGGGACAGATGTGTTAAACAAAAACCGTAGCTTCGAGAGCAGTTAAACATTGTCCTAAAATGTTCGGTACTATGGTATGACCGACCTGGTTATTGAACTCATCGTGTGATAAAAATACCGAGCTCTTTTACATTTTTTTCTTTTTGTATGTGTGTGTGTGTTTTGGGGGGGGGGGGGGAAGTGAGGGCAGAGGGAGCAGTTGTAGATTAGGTTAGCTTGACAATTAGACCACTGAGGTTAACCCATTCGACAGGGGAAAAACGCTTAAACTCGCTACGTCCAGTCGTCGACGTTTTAACGTTCGTTTTAGATTGTATACAGGGACTTCCCGAAAAAAGAAAACCATGCGTCTAAGCCCCGGCAAATAAACCGCATCGCAAAAAGCTCAGAATTCGTGAGAATGTGTTCGAACGCGAAAGTTTGACAAAATAGCGTTAATGTTTCTATGAGCTGACATCACCTAGCTACGCCAATAATATCGTCAAAACAAGAAATAACAGATGGACGCCTGTCACATAACATTCTTTGAAAACACTCACCAGCAAGCAAGAAAACAATATACTCTTTCTTGGTGACAAGTGTTTTTCGCCGATATAAATCCCACCAACGTTTACAATGTGAGTTCTTGTTTTGACGATAGTAGGCTTAGGTGGACGTCTGCTCGTAAGAAAGGTTTGTCTCTCTCATTTATCTTTTGATCCAGACAACGTCATGCTCTCAAACTTTCGCGTTCGATCCCAACCGCTAGCGTCCCATTCTCAAGGAGTTGTAACTATCTGCAGTGCATATAGTTCATTTACCCGGGCCCAAAACCACGATTCTCTTTTCCCGGGAACTCGTTTACTTTGTTTTCAGACCGGTGCCTCGAACGCGTCTCCCGGACTAGAGTGTCTGGCGTCCTACTCAGCCCAGGCATCAAATGGGATCCAGAAGTGGCAACAAACACGACATCATAAAAGCCGCGACTGTCGTGCCGTCAAACGTCGCGCTCCTGGCTGATGATGGTAAACGCTTTTTAAATAAAAAAAAGAGAGATACGAGGGAACGCTGCAAGTGTCGCTGTCGCGGAGGCGTCCCAGATTGAGCGTTCAACGATGCGTAATTTATTTTAAAAATAAGAAAAAAAAAACACATGGTAATTTTTTTTTTTTTAGAACACGCTGCGCAACTGTGTTGCAGCGTGTTTCCAATTTTTGTTTACAATCTTACACTCTGATAGAACAGTCAAAACAAAGAAACAAAAGTTTTTACGAACTGCCCGGACTACTTAGCGACTCTAACATGTGTCTCCTAATGCATGCAAATTGGGAGCAATTATTCTCGTGTTCGCTGACAATGCTCCGTTCGCTCAGGCGCATACTTACCTTCTATTTTTCTTCAGTCTCTTTTTATGAATTTGCGACGCAATGGACCTTTTTCACATACCGACGGCACCAGGCGGTGGCTGCACGAACTAAAAATCGAGGAAGGGACCTACCTGCGCTACCAGTCGATAATGGGAGCTACGCTACCAGTTTCTTCGTTCTCTGAGCAGCAGGGCGTGCCCAACGCGCCGTCCAAGTGGGGCATCCGTGGCGTCCACTTAAACGTCGTGTTATTCTTTCCGTCCGCTTTCTTTTTTGCGTAACACAATTATATATGTATGCTGCAATTACGTTTTCTACTCGCTGATCCACAGCCTCCTTCCGAATTTCCTCGATTTTTCGTGCACACTTCCGCCGCTTGGCATCGGGCGCTCGCGCGTGCGCAGAACGCTTCTCGGAAAAGGTCCATTACGACATAGCACAAACAAGCGACGTTTTATCGCGTTTATCTTACATCGTAAACGATTATTGTCGAAATACTTGTACGGTAGAATTGGGCTCGTCCTAAGAACAAACCTGGATGGCAAACAATGGTGTTCGCCCCTAATTGGTAAAATGCGAAAAGGCGTCGATCGCGTTCGTGCTGATCGTGTCGCGCGTTGTGCTACAAGCCAGGGGGTAAGGCGTGAGCGGAACGCGGCAAATCCTGGGCGCTGACATGGGCGGTCCCGATGGAAAGAACGAGAAAGAGAGCGACAGAAGAGCGGAAAAAGAAAGCCGACGAAAGGTGAGGTGCGCTCGTTTTGTCAAACATTCGTCAACTCCATTTAGTTACATATATGGTACTCGGGCTACATCTGGCGGCAAGGTCAGAGATTCGGAAACACTTCCACTTCCGGGCATTGTATGCATGCTCTTAACTTTTTCATGCACACAAGTTTTGTTCAAGCAGAAAAACTGTACTTTACTGAAAAAAAAAAAAAAAAAAAAACAACAACAGTGAACCATGGGCAAAAAAAAAATATTTTCTCGCAGAAAGAAAAATGAGATCCGTGTACATGGTAGTATATTGGGTGGTCAGTCTAGGTAACCACCGTGCTCGAACGGTATCCAAAATAACTTCCCGTGGAAATCCGAGAATAATTATTTTCTTTCCTAAAGCAGAGGGGGACGCTGCAGGTTTTGCACATCCATGTGGTTCTTGTAAGTTCTGCTTTCGTGCTGCAATGTTCACACCTCGGTGACGTGCATTTTTCTGGCTGGTGTTTGGGCTCCGAGACACGGATTATCGGGGCTACGTAGGGCTTTGACTTTTTCAGTTCGACAGTCTGGTGGGTTGATGACTTTCGCTTAGAGCTGAAGTCAACTTGTGCTTCTGCAGTCAATGATTCAATGATATTTCTGCGAAGGTCCCTGAGGGTTATCTTTTCAGAATCTTCCAATTTTTTTTTTTTAAGATTGTGAACGGATTCACCACGCAGCAGTCACGGAAAAAGAAGACGGCAAGAAATGAACTGTTCTCTTGTTCTTCCATTTGAAGCAGCACAGGCTCCGAATAGTCTGTGTCCTCTCTGGTCATTGAGTTTTCGGCTTGTAATTTCGGCAAGTTTCTTCGGTTTGAGTTTGCCGTCCCACATGCGTAGATGTCTGCCTTTCTCAAGTCCTTCAGAAGGTTGTAGCTGGTAAAATAGTTATAAAAAAAACACCCAGTGGTGCTTACCAGCAAGGTCCTGACACATGTTCTTTACCACCAGCGCGCCCAACTCTTTTGAACGCCGCTTTCCGACCTTCCGGAATAGATCTGAAACTTAAGATCGTACCCAGTGCTGGCACACAGCATGCCTACTTTGTAGCCGCGATTCACCGGCATTTTCGGCATGTATTGTTTCAGAGAGCTCCTGCCCTTGAACGTAAGCATCGATTTATCAATCGCCAAAAACTCCGTAGGCAAGTAATTGCCTGCAAAGGTCGTCGAAAGCACAATCAAAGGCAGCCGCACCTTTGTACAGCCGTCGAAGTCAGGGTGATGCCTTAGAGGCTGCAGAACATTGTCATTCAGGTGCAGGTGTGATAAAAACCAACCAAATCTGTTTACCGTCATCAGTTTTGAGATAAATAGATCATGAAGGTCCGGTGCACTGGACCAGTAGTCCCGATAACGCGGACTTCGCTTCATTCCCATCAAAAGGTTCAGGCCCAAAAAGCAACCCATCCTCTAGTTCCGTTGCGGGTGTGTACTGTTTGTTGTCCTGTCGAGCACACAGGTGGGATTGAAAAACCACGCTTTGCATTCAGGATAGGGTCCACAAAGGACTAAAAATACCAAATGAACTTTTGTCTTTAAAGTCTGTGATGTGACTAGGAACTCCAGGCTCAGACAAAATGGCTAGTGGTGCAGACATTCGATAAGTCGTACTCAGGGGCGGACGCAGGTATTTCTTAAGGGGGGTCAGGTGTTGGTCAGCGTATCATATGTTTAAGACACTCCCCTCCTTCCCGTTTCCATGCCCTAAATTTTTATACATTCAGGATTCAAAAGGGCGGTCAGGACATCCGGACCCCCCCCCCCCCCCTCTCTCTGAATCTGCCCCTGGCGCACTCCACATAAGAACTTTTGAGATAGTTACAGGACGGTCATCATCCGTTTCTACGTCGGAGATATCACTCACAGCGTGAATGTCCTTTCTATTCATTCACAAGTTGCCTTGAGGACTTGCATCCGAATCATCACTGGCCTTCCAGTCGGAATCGCTGTCACTGGACTCATTTACTGCGAAACTGTCGCAGTCGCTCGGTATGTCTTCACATTCTTCCTCTGAAACAGCAGATAATGAGAATGAGCATTGGATGTTGAGGCAAATCATTTGACTGAATTTTAGAAGTCAACACACCTGGTCACCGGGTGTGCAATGAGAGAGCTCAAGTTACTTCAGGGCCCGTTTGCTCGAAACAGGTTAACTTTAACCGCGGTTAAAAGTTAACCGCTCTTCGCTACTAGGTACCTAAAAGTACCTAGCCAAGTTTGACTGAGGGCTGGATGAGCGATAGCTCCGTGTTTTATTATGGGGGTGGTAGCTGGCGTCACCTCCTGGCTGTAGCGCATATAAGTGGCTTCCGTAGAACGGTTCCCGAAATGGGGGACCCAAAAATGCGCGCTACCGTGTTTTCGCGACACACCGCGGCATACATTTGAGCTCAAGAAACAATTTTTATTGCTCGTGGTACAGGTAATCGGTAAGGTAAAACTAAATTAACCCTTGTTTGAAAAACTTCTTAATATTTGGCTGTCTGAAGTGAAGACAAGCCACGTTGAAATTTCCTTTCAAGTGCGAAAGCGGACAACGAAGTTCAGTCTTAGAAACGATGAGGAAGAAGTGAGCAGTGAAAGGCGGGCATTACACCGGCAGTATGGTTGGCCAGCATGTAAGAACTGTATATAACACCGTCATAAATTGAAAAACCTGTAATTCGGCTCCAGTGAAAATTGACCTATTAGTAAATTACCCCTAACATTGAGGAGAACACTGGAAGTGTAATTCAACGATCCGCGCGCGCTGGCCTTCCACTTATAAAATATTCGAAGTAAATAACCATAATAAATCTTTGAAGAACGCGCGTGCACGGCAAAATTTGTTGTAGGCTTTTTGCTTTAGAATACTTACAACTGCAGACTCCAGCACGCGCAGCGCGTGTAACTACACTCGTATACCATGCACCTCGGTGCTATGGGAAATTTAGCAAAAGGTCTATGGGGCCGCTGTCTGCTTTTGTGTGCTATCAATACCCGGCCGATTGAGTCAAGGCAATCCACTTTTCAAAGACGTTGCCATGCCGACAACTATCGCGTTCATTTAGGCTTAGGAATCGCCAGAATCGAAAGACTATCTAAAAAATGCGGTGAGGTCATTGCTAATGCTTTGCGTTTTAAGTGAGGTTAGTCAAATCGAAAGCCTCCTGCACCATTTATTGCTGACAAACGCGCCCGATATTGCAGCTACAACGACGTATTAGTTCCAAAGCGAGCGGCACTCACTCACCGGGGCAGCGCCATGTTTCCCCGCCGTCCTTACTCTGCCGGTCACATGGCCTAAAATTCCCCCTCGTAGGGGAATCCGGTTAACCGCGGTTAGTTAACCAGCTTCGAGCAAACGGGCCCAGGCAGAGTGGTTACTTCTGATGACCACCACGTGCAACACAGAGACGCTATGCCACAATGAACTGCTCTAATTCTTTTCTTTTTAGGGTATATATTCTACACAAACACACTTTCTCTTTTGCTACTATCAGTATCGTAGAGTAAACACCAACCCTCTAACCTGAAAAAAAAAAAAATCTTGGGATTAAACGTCGGAGGCGCCATGGCAGCCGGCGAGCGTCAACAAACCTTATTTTCCACGTGGTTCGGGCGCACAAGGATGCTAGTGCCATCTGGTGTAAGCAGAGCGAAGCTCGGGAAGAGAGCATGGCCTCTAAGATTCCGAAGCGCGCGAAGTTCTGAACGCTTCTCCGGCCGTCCCATTCGTGCGGAGAGGGCGTAATCGAAAAAAGAGAAAGGAGGCGGCGTCTCTCCCCGGGGAGGCGCGCTCAATCCAGTCACCGACAGCATGGCGCAAGACAGAAGAGTTTAAGAAAAGTACTTGTTACGTCCAGTTACTGCAACTTCTACTTAAAGATTTTGTGTAATGTGGTAGAACGGTGAACAGCTGCTCTGGCGAAGTAGATAGACAAGTTGTGATGCTTATTTAATTTGAGATATTCATCTGGACATGTGGCGGCTAGCGCTACAAGCGCGCCTTTTGATATATTTGACTGCAATCTGTAGCGCGTATAAAACTCCAGAAACAAATTAGCTCCGTAAATAAAAAATTCGGATTTCCCTAAATAAATAAAATAATGCATGCTGCTTTTTTATTTTTTATCTTTGCACGTTGTTTGGCCTAGCTTTTTGAGCCTGAGCACGAGGTTTGATACTATATAGTGCAGTCCATGATGTTCTTTCTAATATTTTTAATATTTATTACGCAATTTTTGCGGGTCATATTGCGGTGTTTGCTTGTACTGGAAGCACCTTTAAGTCGGGGTCGCACTGCTTATCCATTATACAAAAGAGTCAGCAGATATCAGTCACCACGATATCCGTGATTCAAATGCCGCGTGCCAAGTGCCTCCTTGAACTCGCTGCGATGCGGCATTCGAACCTCAGATCTCGTGGCGACTCGCGTTCTAATCTGCTTGCAGACTGTCTTTTTGTATGATGTATAAGCAGTGTGACCCTTGATTTTGGGAAGAAAATATGAGGGTGAGATAGACCACATCACACTGATTTCGCCTTTTTTTACTTTTTTGTAAACTTCGTGACAATTGTGGGCACTGATTCAAAAGGTGGGGCGTTATCTTGTAAACGTCTAGTTTTCGGCACATGTAGCACAGACCATCGTATCCCGTTATGCACCTTGTGATGTAGCTTAATTGACATTCAAACAGACAATGTGATCTCAAGAGGAAGAACTCTGGTTTATTTATAAATTCCAACTTTGTTCCATCCTGGTTTATTCAGTATTCCAACCAGCGTATATTTAGATTCCAAGCCTTGAATTTATAGATTAGACGTGAAGTACTTTGCGATGCAGTGCTTCAAGCAGTTTATTTCCATACGCTATACCCGGTCTGTCATAGTCATGCCTATGTTGACCAGGAATGGTCGTAGAAACTTCTCAATTACAATCCTAAACTTTTTTTCTCTCACGGTCATCTCTTGTAGCGCAAAATAAAACAAAACAAAATTAAGCTTCATCAAAAAAGTTAAATATATATATATATATATATATATATATATATATATATATATGGCTGGTTTCATTTGAAATCGAACACGCTTGTCGGGGTGGGTCCTTCGATTTTTTTTTGAAAAAATATATGTAATTGCCCCATTTCTGGAAAGAACAAAACCGCTTTTCAAAATTTTTTAAAAAAATATTTCGCTTCACGAAAAATTATTGAGTGGAGCAGGGTGAAAATCGGTTTTTTACTCCGTGATTTTTCTACCCAGTTCTGTACGCTGGTATAAATACGGGAAGCATACAAAACTCACAGTAATTTTTTGTGCTCTTGTATGTTACTTCGACTATTTTTTAGTTGAAAGGAAAATAATTTTGTATTTTTGTTTATTGAGATAAAAAATGCCAAACATCGTCTCTTTGACAATCCGGTGACATCTTCAGAGCCTTGTAACTCATGAGTCATTATATTTGTCGCTTACCAAATACTATGCGGGTGTAGCCCTATTCATGGGCTATCGACGGGCATAAGTTTAGTTTATTTTATTTTCACTGAAATTTTTATATAAAATTTGAAATATCGTCGAAAATGAAATTTACCGATATTTTGAACCCACTTTATTAAAAAAGGCCATTTTTTATTTCGTTCAATTTTTTTATTATTGCTGCCGATCATATTAACTTTCAATTGGCTTGATGCGATTTCCCCTTTTTTGTTGTATCTTCTCTAGAAGTGATCAAAATCACTCCCACGTGACAATGCGGTGACAACTTCAGAGCCTTGTAACTCATGAGTTATTTTATTTGTCGCTTACCAAATACTATGCGGGTGTAGCCCTATACATGGAATATCGACGGGCATAAGTTTAGTTTATTTTATTTTCACAACTTTTTTATATAAAATGTGAAAAATCGTCGAAAATGAAATTAACCGATATTTTGAACCCACTTTATTGAAAAAGGCCATTTTTATTTCTTTCAATTTTTTTTATTATTGCTGCCGATCATCTGACTTTCAATTGGCTCGATGGGATTTTCCCCTTTTTTGTTGTATCTTCTCTAGAAGTGATCGAAATCGCTCCCGCTTTCTCAGAACGGCCAAACGCAGTTTCCGCAGGTCGGCTTCGCTGCAAAGACTATACTGCTTATTTGTGTGTTCAAATGCAGCGGGTAAATTCATTTTGATTGAGTACACTCGTGCTTGGCTACATATTGTTTATTTCTTAATTTTTAATGATGGCAACTGAAATTCCTTAGTCCGATCGTTAGCGGTACAGCGGATGTTCCATTACCTTTATTTATTCCCAAACCAAAGCAATGTGTGCCTAGCCAAAGCAAATCTACCGTAGCCAATTAAAATAAAATCGTCAAATCGCTTTTCTATATTCCAGAAGGCTGTACAATCTTTGCATTAAGCTTGGTGCGACAAAGTGGAGAAACTAAAAGTCTACAGAGACATTAAGTGACTGCTTTCGCTGCCTTCAGTGCATGTGGGAATCGTTGCTTCTTGGCATCAGAGATATCGATCAGTCTTGAACAAAACCAAACACTTTTATTTTTAACTGCACACACTCGTTCAAACAGAAGGGCCACCGTCTCGGGTTCACCGCTCGCTCGCTTTGGCTCCAGTTTTCGTTCTGTCCGTCTCGACTTACCACGCTGTTGAACTTCTCGGCTGCATCCGACCGCTGCGGTACAAAGTTCAGCTCGCCTCCCGCGCTCGATCGTCTAAGCAGAGGCAAGCCGATGCCGTTGTCAAAAAGTTCCAATATTGCGTTGCTCGTGAAGTGGACTATTTAAAGCACAACAAAATATTGTTTTACACGTGCATCCTAAATATACTAGCGTTAATTAATAAAAGTGTCTATTTATCGCCAACTGGTGTTTGTGTTCTGTAAAACATTGTCTTCGGTTCATGTAAACTCTGTCCGTTTTCCTCACTTTTGTTCTGCAAACTGCTTTTCCTTGTAAAAGAGGGGCATGTGATATTACATATTTTTGATATACACGCTGACAATAAAGAACAGGCAATTACATGGTTATTTGAACGCACGCGACAAGACACATCATGGATTGGCGCCCGTGCCGGATGCTTCCTGGGTGTAAAGCGCGGTTCAAACAGGCCCGGAATACGGAACCCGGGCCAGCCCGTGTGGCGGAAGCCGTAGTGACGTCAGCGCTCCCTCCGTACGGGCGGTGACGTAATTACGGCTTCCGCCATCCGGGTCAGGAGTTGAAAAATTTTCAACTTTTTCCTGCCCGGGTTGTGACGTAGGTTTCCGTATTTTCTCCGCGGCCAATCAGCGCGGCGCGCTTCCCTCCTCCGCCCTCCTTGCCACCGGCGTTCACGCGGTTCCGCGTGCGAATGCCTCAGATGCTCCGTGCTTGCTTGCGAGGATGGCTGCGACGGTGAACTTCTTGCCCGTCTCCGACGCGAGGAAGGCTGCGAAGAGTGCCGCTGCCGCGAAGAGGGCTGAAGTTGCCGCTGCGTTTGACGTACCCGAGAAAACCTATAAATTAATTCAGCTAGTTCAGCGGTACCCCTGGATCTACGACAGGTATCGTAGCGACCACAAGCACCAGGACAAGCGAAAGACCTCGATACTGCTTTTAATACTTTATTCACATGGTTTCGAAGACACGGGAGGTGGATGCAACCCGATGAAACGGCATCTTCAATGCAAATATGAGTGGCCTTCAGAAATGCCGTTTGTAGAGGCAGGCAGTGGTTGGCTTGCTGGCTGCAAAGAGACCGGAAAGGCAGTGGGATGCACTTAAAGGTTAAAATGGTGAACGACACCGGTACGCACTGTAGATGAGTTTTTAGGCAGTACTGTACGACCGCTAGCCTAGAATCTTTAACACCCGTCACGCAGTAGTGAAACACGAACGTCTGCTGTTACGATGCTCATCCAGATCGAAACGGGCCGGGTGGGGATTGAACCCAAGATCCCTGGGTTCTGCAGCGCGAGCTTTCGTGCAGAATTCACTCACAAGCAGCTTGTAAGCACACATCCTAGCTAGCACAAAGGACAAGGAAGCACAACGGGCTTCCGTCATACATGCACTCAAGGGAGCACAACATAGTAAACAGAAAGAGTGTGTCGTATCAGCTGCACATCTGCATACCATTGCTATTTTTTATAGCACAGACGCAGTAAAATATGACAAGCGGGTGACTGTTACGAAAGCTTCTCTCGTGATCCTGCCGCGTTAAAAATGATATAAACGTGGTTCCACTGCGGGAGCGCACGCTCCACGTGAGTATTCCTGTGAGCGACGCGCGGGCCCACGTGGAACGCCACTTGATATATAACATGAAAATAATCCAAAATAAAAAGCAGCACACCCTACCTGGCTCGTGACATTCGGAAGCACTCGAAGAAGTCCCGGCCGTCGGGATCTTCGTACATCAGTCTCACGATGGTGGCATACTCGCCGAGCATTTTCCGAGACTTCAGGAGCTCGCGGACGGCCTTTCGCTTCTTTTTCTTCACGCTCCGCAGGTACTGCTCACACGCAGCCGCGAAAGTAGTCAGCCGACGCCAGTCGATAGTTCTTGCATATGTGACGTACCTCATCACACAAAGGTTCATAAGTGAGGCAAATCAAGCTTCGTAGTCGGGATCCTGCCGAGACGACGCCATCGCGAAAAACAAAGCGACGAAAACGAGGCACCAGTGCCGCTCTAGACGGAGCGCGAAGCGCGCCCGGCGCCCGGCGTGCCCGGCATCGCCTGCCTCGCCCGCGACGGCGACAACTCCGCTTGACGACAGCCGTTGATTGGTTGCCTGGGGAGCCGCCGTGACGTCAGCTCCCGTATGCCGGGGCCCGTCCGCAGCGCCGCTCAAACCAAACCGTGACGTCGGCACCCGTAAACGGACGCCGGACGTGATTACGTCACTACGGATTCCGGTATCCGGGCTGGCCCGGGTTCCGTAGTCCGGGCCTGTTTGAACCGCGCTTAACGGAGATGGGTCCTATAACGCGAAGGGCCGGGCGTGCTGTACGTGCCTTACAAGCTGTGTATAGCACAAATAGATATATGACCCCGGTCTGGCTACATGAAGGGCTCGTTCCGCTTTCTCCGCCCTTTGTGCCCTGGCTTTAGACATCGGATAATGGAACATCCGCTGCACCGCTAACTATCAGACTAAAGAATGTCAGTTGCCATTATTAAAAATTTAGAAAATACAATATGCAGCCAAGCACGAGTGTTCTCCATCAAAATGAATTTACCCGCTGCATTTGAACACACATAAGCAGTTTAGTCTTTGCAGCGAAGCCGACCTGCGGAAACTGCGTTTGGCCGTTATGAGAAAGCGGGAGCGATTTCGATCATTTCTAGAGAACATACAACAAAAAAGGGGAAATCCCATCAAACCAATTGAAAGTTCATATTATCGGCAGCAATAATAAAAAAAATTGAAAGAAATAAAAAATGGCCTTTTTCGATTAAGTGGGTTCAAAATATCGGTTAATTTCATTTTCGACGATATTTCATATTTTATATAAAAAATTCTGTGAAAATAAAATAAACTAAACATATGCCCGTCGATATTCCATGTATAGGGCTACACCCGCATAGTATTTGGTAAGCGACAAATAAAATAACTCATGAGTTACAAGGCTCTGAAGTTGTCACCGCATTGTCACGTGGCAGTGATTTTGATCACTTCTAGAGAAGATACAACAAAAAAGGGGGAAATCGCATCAAGCCAATTGAAAGTTCATATGATCGGCAGCAATAATAAAAAAATTGAACGAAATAAAAAATGGCCTTTTTTAATAAAGTGGGTTCAAAATATCGGTAAATTTCATTTTCGACGAAATTTCAAATTTTATATAAAAATTTCAGTGAAAATAAAATAAACTAAACTTATGCCCGTCGATAGCCCATGTATAGGGCTACACCCGCATAGTATTTGGTAAGCGACAAATATAATAACTCATGAGTTACAAGGCTCTGAAGATGTCACCGGATTGTCAAAGAGACAATGTTTGGCATTTTTTATCTCAATAAACAAAAATACTAAATTATTTTCCTTTCAACTAAAAAATAGTCGAAATAACATACAAGAGCACAAAAAATTACTGTGAGTTTTGTATGCTTCCCGTATTTATACCAGCGTACAGAACTGGGTAGAAAAATCACGGAGTAAAAAACCGATTTTCACCCTGCTCCACTCAATAATTTTTCGTGAAGCGAAATATTTTTTAAAAAAATTTTGAAAAGCGGTTTTGTTTTTTCCAGAAATGGGGCAATTACATATATTTTTTCAAAAAAAATCGAAAGACCCACCCCGACAAGCGTGTTCGATTTCAAATGAAATAACCCATATATATATATATATATATATATTAGCGTTTCTTTTTTTAAGCTTAACAGATTTTTTTAAAAAGCCGTAAAAGTCACATTTATGCCGCTTGTAGAGGTGAGTTATATCGCAAGGGGGACATATTATAGGGAGCTAATCGTAACGATCAGCCGGCTAATTAATTAAAATTCGGTAATTAACTTTTTAAAATTTGAAAATAGACATGGTTCCAATTAGAAATTTGCTCAGCGTCATCGAAAACCCCTAAATCAGTCATTTTCACAAAGACTTTGAGCGCGTGAGAAGCGTAGTAGTGCACTGAATTTACCGCTCGTGGGGCAGGTACAAAGCTATACTTCGTTTCAGCTTGGGTCCAGACGCAGCCGATGCTACAAGCGCGAACATGCTGCCCTGAACAGTGCTTTGACTGCACGAGCGCGCGTGCTTAGCAGGGACGCTGAAAGCCCGGAGCTCGCGCTTGTAGCATCGGCTGCGTCTGGACCCAAGCTGAAGCAAGTATAGAGGTACGATAAGGCGCCCGCGCGATTTTTCCGTCTCTTATCTAGCCCCAGCCTTGTACCTGCTCCGCGAATGGTAACTTTAGTGCACTAATAAGCTTCTCACGCGCTCAAAATCTTTCTGAATACGAGTGATTTAGGGGTTTTCAATAACGCTGAGCTAGTTTCTAATTGGAACCATATGTCTGTTTTCATTAATTAAAAAGTTAATTAACGAATTTTAATTAGTTAGCCGACTGATCGTTACGATTATCCCCCTATAATATGTCCCCCTGGCCGTATAACTGACCTCCACAAGCGGCATAAGTGTAACTTTCTACGGCTTTTTTTAAACAAATCTGTTGAGCTTAAAAAAAACACCCTGTATATATATTGCGGGCGCCACTGGTTTCCCTCCCCCGAGAAGGCGTAAGCCGCAGGCGTTCCAGGCGAAGCCGGGACGGCTTCGAGCCCGGTCGCTTCGTATCGTGTCGGAGAGACTGCGTCACCATGCTGACCTGCTCTTTCGCACTCCTCCACACGTCTCCCGTTTCCGGAGACGACCGAGACCGCGGGGGAGAGTCGGGCCTGCCCTCCGAGTGGACGGCCGTCTGGTCGAGGAGTCCTGGATTGGACTCCGGGCGACGGGTCGAGTCGCGGCGCGAGCTCGTCCGACCGGCGATGACTCCACGCTAATGATTCCCCTGGCTCTGGCAGGCGGCGTCCCCACTACCTGTGAACGTCCGTCTGCCGAGAGCCTGGCCCCGAACTCCTGCGACGACGGGTAGCGGCGCGGGCTCGTCCGACCGGCGATGACTCCGCTCGCAATTACCCCTTCGGCTCTCAGGTCGGCGGGCGCTGCGGGCACACTGTGTCCACGGCTCGCTTGACCGCACCTTGTTGGGGACCCCTGGTACTCAATAAACGCTGTTGGACATCGGGATCATTGTTGTTGGCATGGCGTCGACCGAACCCGGCGTATTTGTGGAGATACATGTAATTAGTATATACTGATGCCCCTAATGCAAGTCGTAACACCTAAAGTTGAGCTCTTAAAAGAAAACAAATAAGTTTGTCAATGGCGAAAAAAGAAAGCGAAAAGTGCTAAAATGCGTTAACATTTCCCGCTTTTTCCAAGAGACAAACTCCGCCGTCTACTCTTGATTTGGTTGATATTTTAGCATATATCGGAGACCACAATTATGAACGCGAGGCACCACATCGCCGACGCTGTCTTGTGGAAGGCGAGGCCGTGCTGATTGCTTAACATCTGATGTGTTGCGGCATTGTGTCCCACGACGACGCTTGCGTCAAATTATTCGCACTAATAGTGCAGACAAGCCCGGTCAAAGCAAAACCTCATACAATCGACGTCAACCTTTGAAAAAAAAAGAAATAAGTGTAGGTATTACTTCCACATTCCTAACATTTGCTGTATGTTCCTTCGAAAATAATTAGCCATATTTTGCAATATACTAGGCTGACTGACATGTTGAGCAACTCGAACTGCGCGAAGTAAAACAAAATATATTCTTCATTACGTATTGCCACCTTTATTTCAGGCAAAATGCTCTTCTAAGGCAGGCCTTTGAGGCACCTGCAACCATGCTGTGGCTGCATCGACGTTTATCAACAGGTATTTAACTTTGGTAGTTATGAAAGGCAGGCAACTTAATTAGTTTCACAATATTTTATTGACAAACTTGACTGATCTGGTGAGCATGGTGATTAATAACGCAGTTGTGATCTTACTGTGCGTCATGTTAAACTAATGAAAGCGACTAATTTGACGTCTTTCTCTGTCTAAGACTGGTATCGATAACTTAGAGGAGCTGTCCTCGACAGATTTGACACAGTGCTGGCAAAGGCATCAGACTGCTAAGCTCTATGGGCCCAGGAAGCTTTCCGAGCTCTGCCATGTGAAACATCAGAAGCAACCTTCCCTTGTCAATGATCTGCTAAGAGGAAGTACGACTCGAACTAATCAGTGCAGCACCCCAGTCGGCTTTAGCCCTTCATATTAGGGGAAGAGCTACAGAAAATTGTGAAACTACACCAGTCATCACTGACAAGAAAATAATTAATTTGTACGACCATATCACACCCTGCTCTGGAGTGGTAGACTACATGTTTCTACAAAGTCAGTGTCAGATTCAAAATTACGGTTAGTTGCATTCTCGATGGACTCTCTGACCCCTGAGCAAAGACTATTCTTTGATACTTATATTGCAGCCATGAAGTAAGCCAGCTATACAGCTGTGCCAAGTCACGGTGCTGCAAAATAACACACGCTGGCTTTCCGAAAGAAGGTTGCGCATAACGGGGAGCATCTGCCGTGTGCGGTTCATATTCGAGCCGTTGGATGAGGTAGATTGGGAATTTTTAAGGCTAACAAGGCGACAGCCTATGGGAAGGCGTTGGAGCCTGCAGCACTCGAGATGTATGAGGTGAGGACAGGCAGTGCAACCGAAAGGTTTGGCCTAGTTGCGAACCTATAGTATGCCATGGCTCGGTTACAGCCCGGATGGAGTTGTAATGAAGGATGGCACTCCTTTCAGTTTAATCGGAATCCAGAGCCCTACTCGTGGTAAAACTGTATCCATCAGGAGGCTCGTCAAAAGAAAAAGATCCCCTACCTCATCGTGAGGGGCAAGAAGCTTGCGCTGAATGAGAATTGTTCGTATTACTCGCAGTGCCAGCTGGGTGTCCTGCTACTGGACCTTGAGGTGTGTGTGATCTAATTGTTTTTTCAAGGTTTCATAGCTGTAATACGAATAGAACGAAATGAGAGACACATTACGAATCTCATGAGAAAGCTACATTACGTGTATTTCAAGCATATGCTGCCTAAACTGTGCGAGATGAATGACAGACACAAGCAGTACATGTACAAGAGTACCGCAAATTCCGGCCTATAATCCGCACCAGGTGTATAGTCCGCAGAAACCAATTTGAGCCTAAACATTGTTTTTTGTTTAGCTAGTTTGCATTTGGTGTATAATCCGCAGGGCCTTATTTCCGCACCCAGTGCATAGTCCGCCAAGCTGGAGCATTGTGTATTCGTGTTTTTTTTTTTCCTGGGTGGCAATTCCTTCAAAAGTTCTTCGGCGAATGCCACATATCCTCCACACTTTTCTCATCAACCGTTGCCTTATTCGACTTAGGCTCTTGTGCATGCTCTATCACACAGTTTAAAAGCTATGGTAAATGCTAGTTTGTTTTTTTCGGTGCCATTGCTACCGTGGTTCCAGAATGACTTGAGAGCCACATACTTTTCTGAAACAACTTTTTTTACAATAAAAGCTATTGGCTGTTTGGGATTCCTTTTTGCCCAATCGCAAAAGCTCCTGCACAAGGTCGTGCCTGTCCCCTTTCGGACAATTTGTATGTCGCCGCGGTCACCCATGCAGTGCAGAAAGGTCAAGGGAAACACAGCGCCTGCATGACCCTGTGTTACCTTTGCAGGCCAAAACAGCGTGATTTCAGCGGTCACACATGTCGGGTGATATTTGTAAGGTATAAATGATTCTGAAAAACAAGTCCGTCCCTGTGGATAGTCCGCACAGCAAAAAAATGAACGATTTTGAAAAACGATATGTGTAGTCCACACCTGTAGGTAGTCTGCCGAGCCTAAAATTTCAACATCTAAATATGTAAGTCCGAAAAACACGGTAGTAGCGTCGAACCGGAGTAAAGTAACTCAATTCTATGATCAAAAAAGTTTTCGCGATCTAAGACTTTATTCTAATTATGCCTTGTATATTCACTGCTGTTTGTTGTGGCTTTTGACTGCTTTCCTTTAATGATGAAGAGGGGTCAACTGAACCTTGAAATAAATATATTTAAGCAAATTTAGATGCGATGTCCCTGGAAGCCACATGGTCAGGGAAAACGAGTGCCATTACTAAATTTGCCAACAGCACGCCAATGGGCACAATCAAAACCCACAGAGTCAATGGTCAGTTTTCCACCATAATATTTATTGCCGTGTAATCACCAATTTGGCCCATTAAAAACCTTGAGGCTGTAGCCTATAGCACACCCGTTCTGGATCTGTATCATTACATGAAAATGTTTCTTATCAATCTTAAACGTAAGACGCTAGTTATGCAACGAAATTCCCATCTCGGCACATTTTTATCTTTGGAAAGCAAACCAATTCACAATACCACCAGAGCATACATCGTGCCAAGCATTCGTGCCACATGTGGCAGCAAAATCTCTTAACTAGGGGAGCAAACCTAATCGATCCTGTTCATTAAAGCACCTAGATACGGGGAAAATTATCAATCAAAAAAAGAAGTCACTCGAAAAGGAAGTTTTCGCACTGAACAAACATAACTTCTTTTTTTTTTTTGACGTTACGCAATGTAAGGCCGAAGACATTCACTCCGTGATAGATACAGAAGCATTTGCTTAGTAGTTGGTCATGCGTTATAAAAACAACAAAAATAAAGGTGGACTAGAAACGCGATAGATTCGCCTTTGCACGAAGTACTTACACTTAAAATCGTGTCAAAATAAAGCTACTAAGGCCCACCTTGCTAGCAGCAGTCTTAAAATTTTTCCGTGTAATCATCACACCCATGAGCCGAGAGCGTTGCTGGAAGTCCCTCCGCCGTCAACTTTTAGCCGCTGTTGAGCCGGAAGAACTGCTCATGAGGACCATGTCCAGCCACTGAGCACACACACAGCACAAGAAATAACACTCGGTGCCAAGTACAAACGAAGAACCTGGGCGGAAAGCCCTGAATGACAAACGAGCAGCGTCGGGTGACGGCGACTGACTGCGTAGTACACAGGATACGCTCCTTGGACGCCTGGATCGCTGTGGTGGGTGGTCGTAGCTATACTCGGTTCACCTTAAGGCCCGTTCACACTCTTGCAACCGAGTTCGACCGAAGAGACCAAACCGGTTTAAGCCTCTTGCGATCTCTTAGGACCAGCTCCGCTGCAGCCGAGCAGGTCTAAGAGATCGCAAGACAGAAAACCGGTTTTGTCTCTCGGTCGAACTCGGCTCTGCCTGTGAACAGACGCCTACACTAGCACCGCGAAAAAAGGCTAGAAGCGCGAGCTCATAGCGTTGGGAGCTGCTCTTAACGCACGAAGGCTTGTGCCGCCGATATGTGCCCTAAAGCAAGGGCTCGCGCTTGTAGCCTTTCCTGCGGTACATCATAGGTGAAACACAGTATAGTCGTAGCAGAACGTTTATAAGCCTACGTTTGCGGCCAACATACTTCACACAAAGCCAACGCCCAGCAAACCTATCCCCTTCTCTCTCTTTCGGCGACCGGCCGCCAGGGCGGTGACACTGTCCGCTGAAACTTCTCAATGGGCTCCCTACGGGACCAAGAGTTGCGCGCCTGTTTCCCGCGTGTCGCCGCGCCACTGACCGCCAGATCCGATCACGTGACGAGCAGGATCAGAGTGCCATGCAGGAAGGCAGACGTTGCACACGCCCCCGCGTACTTTCCCCAGCTTTGGAGCGCGCCGCGCGCCACGAACGCGCAGCACCGCTATTTGCCGAATTCAGTCACGTGAGCAAGGTTAGCCTACACAGAAACTTAAATATGGTTGGGAGGACATCGCCAGCATGCGGCCAGCGACGGAGATAGCGCAAATACGCTCGAACTGCTGGGGAGCAAGTCGAATGGGACGGCCGGAGAAGCCTTCGCGCGCACTTTTCGGGATCTCAGGGGTCATGAAAGGTGGCACCAGTAATTTTTTTACCCAAACCACCCTGCCGCAACGGGAAAAAGATATTGAAATGGTGGCATGAGGTGCTAACCACAGTGCTTGAAAAAGTTAAAGGGCAACATCACCGCTATGTTTTGTGTGTTCTGCAAGTGAATCTGTATTTCATTTTTATGTATTGCGTGTCCACTGGCTACTTGAAGTGCCGTAATGCATTGGGTTTGATTTGGTAACTTTAAAAAAAAGGGGGGGGGGGGGTACGGGGGGGGGTGTGACACCTTCCTACGAGGTGGGTAGGAAACCACTGCAACAACGTACCGCCGTGGGTTCTACTTCAACTACGCGTGGGTATGCCCCATAGATGCTCACCTCGGCTATGCGGGGCAGAGTTAGCACGAGGTGGGCTCCACGGGGGCAATGCGTGGGCATGCCCAGCATGGGCTGCCCATGCACTGCCCCCATGGATTCCGCTTCGGCTATGGGGAGGAGGGGGGGAGGTGGGCGAGGGTTAGCACGGAGGTGGGCTTCAGGGGGGCAACGCGTGGACATGGCCAACCTGGGCTGCCTGCGCACCGCCTTTGTGGGTCCTATCTCGGCGCTGAGGGGACAGAGCGTGGGCCTGCCCAACCTGGGCTGCCCGTGCACTGCCTATCTGGGCCCCACCTCGGCCTATGCGGTGGCAGACTTAGCGCGGAAGTGGGCTCCACCGGGGCAACGCGTGGGCATGCCTTGATGGTTTCTGGCAGTTTGCGCCTTTCAAAAGTAAGGATGAGCTGTTTGGAAGGAATTTCCTCGCCATTTTACGAAATGCGATGCGCTGACAGCAACAACGCCAGCATTTCGAGTCCTTCGAAGAGTTCCTTATCACTAGTGTGCAGAAGACGCCCTCGGAAACCCCACGGATGGTGTTGAGCGTGCGGTGAGGGCTAACCGACACTTTTACGTCAAGAAGCTGGTCAGCTTCAGGAGTGCTTCACTTTGTTTTTGGTGTGGTTACTCCACTCTTCTCCGGCGTGCTGCTTTTTAGCCTTGTAGGAAAACCCGACAGGTTTTCCAGCACCTTCGCAACAAAGAAAAGGCAAGGGCATGTTACCGTAGGTTTTTGTTCATCCAGCGAATGAACAACGAAATATTCCGTAAATGTTTCAACTTCAAAATCTTTTCGGTGGTCTTGAATTCAAAACAACGCCTTTTAAAGGCTTGCCGTGAAGGGGATTGGAAGGGAGGGACGCCATCAGATGGAAGAGAGTCTTCGGAATCCGCTGTGCACACACCACCGAGCCTAATAAGGGGTTAGGTAACGCACCATAACAAGAAGGGCTTGGCTGTTGTTGTTGTTGTTTGCGGGTTTTATGGCGCAAGAGCTCCGATGGCCATACTGCGCCAAACGAGGTAAGCTAAAAATACATTGGTAAAAACACACTAAGACTAGACTAAAACTTGGCTATAGTTTGTGTAAAATACCAGTAGTTTTCAGAAAAGCTAAAAGGCGTTCAAAGGATATAAGAGGCTGCTCCCCTAGAACCAAGACAGGGTGAAATGGGATGTTGTACTTGAAAAGCTCAGGGAAAAAGGTCTTGTACTGTTGTAGAAGGCCAGGGCAAAGAAAGAGAACATGCAGAACAGATAAAGTTTCTCCACAGTGCTCGCATAATGGCGGTTCCTCACCTATAAGCAGGTATTGATGAGTAATGAACGAGTGGCCAATTCTCAAGCGGCACAGGAGGACTTCGTGGAAACGATTTTTATTATAAGAGGTCTCCCATGTGCCAAGTTCTGGTTTGATGGCATGGAGTTTATTATTATTAGCTAACTTCCATTCAGATTGCCATAGCCGTGAAAGTGAAAATCTTACGGACATCTTAAGGTCTTGGTAAGGGATGCAGACATTCGATGGTAAAAGATTTTGTGAAGAGGCAGCTAGTCTATCTGCAGCCTCGTTGCCTGCGATGCCCACATGGCTCGGGATCCAGCAAAACATAATGTCTTTCCCATCAGCGAGTCCCTGTTGAGCTTTGGCCCGGACGAGTTGACTCAACTTATTTCTAGTTGGTGTAACAGAACATACTGCACTAAGAACACTTTGAGAGTCCACAAATATAATGGCTTTCATCACTTTGCCTCTGATAATGTAGTCAAGTGCTGCCAGAACACCATATAGTTCGGCAGTAAAAATGCTGGCGACATTGTGAAGTCGAGTAACATGCGTAAACGAATTTGAATAAACAGCGGAGCCAACATACATTGAAGTCTTGGCACCGTCAGTGTAAAACTGGCAGTAATGTCTGTATTTTTCTTGCAGAGCTAAGAATTCCTGTTGTAGAATGAGTGGAGAAACATTATGCTTATTAAATTTTGTAAAATACCAATTGCAAGCTATAGGTTTGATATCCCATGGGGCAGTATGATATGCACTTTCTAGGAAATGAACACCCTCACGTGGCAGGTTAAGAGAGAGACGGAGGCTCTCAAAACGAAGGCTCAGGGGTCGAACAACAGTTGGTTTATGCTCGAAAGTATGGTAAAACTTAGACTCTCGAATACTACTGTGGGCTGGATGGCTGGGTTCTGATAACACCTTGTAGGCATAAATCAGACTTAGATACTGTCGCCTTTTTCAAGCGACATTTCATTGGAGTCAGCATACAGACTTAAAACAGGAGATGTCCTAAAAGCACCGGTTGCAAGACGCAACCCAAGGTGATGCACAGGGTCAAGCATTTTTAAAGCAGACGGCCGGGCAGATGCATACACGACAGCACCATAATCAAGGCGCGATCGCACAAGAGAAGAGTACAAACGAAGTAGACACCTTCTATCGGAACCCCAAGACTTGTGTGAAATAACTTTCAAGATGTTCATCGCCTGTAGACATTTTTGCTTCAGCCACTTGAGGTGACATACGAAGTTAAGCTTGCGGTCAAAAATCACTCCCAGAAACTTATGCTCTGTTCTAACTGCAATGTTATTTCTATTTAAAGTAAGAGTTGGATCTACCCAAAGCCCACGCCGCAAAGAAAAAGGCACACAGACCGTTTTCTCTGAAGAAAACTTAAAACCATTTTCATTTGCCCATTTAGTCATTTTATTTATGGTTAGCTGCAGCTGCCTTTCACAGCTAGACATATTACACGATGCTACAGAAATTTGAATATCATCTACATAAAGGGAGTACGATACGGAGGAAGGTATGACCCGGCATAAAGAATTAATTTTCACAGCGAAGAGGGTAACACTCAGGACTCCGCCTTGAGGAACCCCGTTCTCCTGAACAAACAAATCAGAAAGTGTTGTCCCTAGCCGTACACGAAAAGAGCGATCACATAAGAAGTTTTTAATGCAGTGAAGCAATCTGCCACGTACTCCGTATGTAAAAAGGTCATGCAGGATGCCATGTCTCCAAGTGGTATCGTAAGCCTTCTCCAAGTCGAAAAATACCGATACGCAATGCTGCCTGTTCACAAATGCCTCCCGTACAACTGTCTCCAGCCGAACTAAGTGGTCGGTCGTGGAGCGTCCAGGTCGACAGCCGCACTGATTTACATCCAAAATATTATTTTGCTCAAGGAAGTAAATAAGACGCTTGTTGATTAACCTTTCATACGTTTTTCCCAGGCAACTAGTCAATGCTATTGGCCTGTAACTTGATGGGAGGGAAGGGTCCTTTCCAGGCTTCAGCAGCGGAATCACTTCTGCCTGTTTCCATTCGGTAGGAAAGTATGAATCTTTCCACAGGCCATTAAAATATATGAGGAGAGCTGAAAGTGATTCCTTCGATAAATGTCGAATCATCTCGTAATGTATACGATCAGGACCTGGGGCAGAGTGCTTTCGGACATTCAGAGCCATTTGGAGCTCCACCATTGTGAACGGTTTATTGTAGGGTGCGGAGGCTCCTCCTGCCAAGCTGATTCTCGTTCTCTCTACATCAGACTTTAACTTCAAAAACGTCGATGAGTAGTGCGAGGAGTTTGAAACAGCTGCAAAATGTGCACCTAACAGATTAGCCTGGTCGTGCAATGAGGATGCAGATGGAAAGAGAGGAACTGTGAAACAGCGGTATCTGCCTTCAACCCTGTGAAGTCGATCCCACACTTCCTTTGCTGGGACATAGCTACTAATAGAAGACAAATATCCCCTCCAAGACTTCCGCTTGGCCTGCTTTCTTGTCCTACGAGCTTGAGCCCTATTTCGTTGAAACTCTATTAAGTTTACAACTGTCGGATATCTACGAAATATGCCCCAAGCCTTATCCTGTTTCTTCTTGGTGGTGGAACAATCATCATTCCACCATGGCTTACATTTCTTGGCTATTTTACAGGAAGTCTGAGGGATGGAGCGTAAAGCGGCATTAATTATTTGTTCTGTAATGTATGTCGTGGCTTCATCATGTGTTAAGGACTGGAACATGCGAGGTTTCAGGTCCGAGTTTACGCTAAAAAGACTCCAATCTGCTTTTTCCAGTTTCCAACGAGGGGTACGTTTCATAAGGCTTGGTACAGAAACCAAACTCTCCAGGACGACTGGAAAGTGGTCACTTCCAAAAGGATTATTTAAAACTTTCCACGTAAATAAAGAAAACAATGAGGGTGAAGAGAAAGAAAGATCGATAGATGTAAATGAATTGTGGGCTGCACTAAAAAAGGTTGGCTCTCTCTTATTCATAAGGCACAGCCCAGATGTTAATAAAAACCGCTCAAGGACTCCACCACGTGAATCTTGACGGGCACTACCCCATAAGGGGTGGTGAGCATTAAAATCTCCTAAAAGTAAAAAAGGGTGAGGAAGCTGTGAAACGAGTCTTTGGAGATCATGAAGATGCAGTGGAATGTTGGGTGGGATATAAATGGAGACAACGGTGATGAGGCGGTCCAAAAGGAGGCGTACAGCCACAGCCTCAAGAGGTGTAGTGAGAGGAACCCGAGAGCAGGCAACCCCATTCTGGACAACTACCGCCACTCCACCGGATGAGTTAGATGCGGGGCGATCTTTTCTAAAAACTTGATGGCGACGCAACACTGATTTATGATGATCACTAAGATGAGTCTCTTGTAAGGAGAGAGCAATAGGACGTAGCTCGTCCATAAAAAAATTAACGTCGTCAATATTACGTAAAAGACCGCGGCAGTTCCACTGCATAAAGTGAAAATTGGTCATTCCTCTAAAAAGTTAAAAAGTTACTAAAAGTAAAAAGTAAAACTAGGTAAGAATATGTAAAAAGTCGTAAATCTGCCGCATATGGCAACAAAAAATCAGCGTTACTTTGGAGGGATTACAGGTTTTTTGCCTTTCTGTTTATTTTTAGAAGTCTGCCACTCCATGTCGTCTTGCTCAGACGCATGAGTGGAGACTTCTGTACCTTCCTCCATGGCCTCTGCTTCCTGAGGCGGGGCCTTTGCTGCTGGTTTGGGTAGGCTGGGAGAATGGGGCGCCATGCCCCGTCCACGACCAGCCCCAGCCAGAGGGGCAGAGGAGGTGCTGGGCGGGGTGTCGCCCGAGATCACCCTGTCCTGCCCCTTAGGCGCCGCAGGAGTGGCACGAGAGCCATGCCGCTCCTTCGATGATGCTCTCTCCAGGGAGTGTGGGCGAGAGTGTCGACCCTTCTCCCTGGAAGGAGATCGCGGAGGAGGGACGGTTGCGGCAGCCACCGGCCCATCCTGGGTTTGGGAAACAGCCTGAGAAGACACAGGCTGTTGCCCTGTTGGAGCGCGAGGGTTCGCACTCTGGCTGGGAGGGTCCGTAGACCGCCCAGCCGAGATTGCATGCCCCGGAAGCTGAATCTTCAGCTGGGGCGTGGGGGACTGCCGTGGCTTCCCATAGTCCAGAAAGGACGTTTGGGTCGCCACTGCTACCATCAGTGGTGCAGGTCCCCGCTGCACCACCTGCGAATAGCTGCCCTTGCGCAAGAATCCGAAGCGACGGCGTGCCTCTGGGTAGGAGAGATTTTCTTTCACTTTAAGATTAAGTACTTCCTTTTCTTCTTTCCAGCTTCTGCAGGATCGAGAGTACGCAGGGTGGGGATCACCGCAGTTTGCACAGTGTGGGTCGTTGGTGCAGGACTCTGCTGGGTGGTCAGATTTGGCACATTTTGCGCACGTTGCTTTTCCACGGCAATGCTGGGAGCCATGGCCAAACCTCTGGCATTTGAAACATCTTCGAGGATTAGGCACATAGGGCCTAACCCTGCAGTGGAGATAGCCTGCCCTAACAGCATCGGGGAGCGTGGTGGAATTAAAAGTTAGAACTATGTGTTTTGTTTTTCGCTCTTGACCATCCCGACGCAGGGAGATGCGCCTCGCAGCTACAACTCCTTGGTCAGAGAGCCCTTCAAGTATTTCACTGTCGGAAGTCTCGATCAGGTCATCCTCAGAGATAACGCCCTGAATCGTATTGAGTGTACGATGGGGTGAAACGGTCACTTCGTGATCAGACACAGAGTTCAACGCAAGGAGTGCTGTACTCTGCTGTCTGGATTCAATTTCCACAAGTAGGTCACCTGAGGGCATCTTTTTAGCTTTAAAGTTCTTACCGACCGCACTTTCTAGCACTTTCGCAACAAGAAAGGGGGACATCTTGGAGAGTGGAGTGTCATCTTCGGAGTGCATAACCAAAAATTTGGGGAATGCAGGAAGAGATGGGGTCGTGTCTTTTCTAGGGACTTCGGTGCGGACCCTTTTCAGGGCCCGATCAGAGGGAGGTTTAGTTTGAGAACCCATAAAGATGGGAGAAAGATTCAGTGCCCGGGTGCACCGCCCACCACGGAGCCCAACAAGGGGGTAGGTAATGTGCCATAGCAAGATGGGCTTGGCTGACACAATTACTCTACCAGTGCTGCCCGGGCACTATAACCGAGTGTGGATGCAGGGACAGGACCTGTTTCCACTCAAGGTTAGCCCTTGCCGCCTAAGAGGGTGAAAAAGGAAGGAAGAGAGTGTAGAAGAAAAGAGAAAGAGGTGGGAGGAAAAGTGAAAGAAGGAAGAAGAGGGTAGAAGAGGCGACTGACTGAATCATCCTGGTCGGGCCAAGCCAGGACACCCGTCTACGAGAAGCAGGGGCCGAAGCGGTGTATTGCCTCGCCCGGGGGCCCCGAAGGGTCCAAACACACCCCGGGCTCAGCTCAACCACCAGGGTCCCCTTTTCCCCGGACACGGGTACGCCACGCACAGCCAGACGTGGGTGGGCGAACCCACATGGCTCGGGGTTCGTAGTGACGCCACTCACCAAGCACCTACTATAAGTAGGTGCCCCCTGCGTGCGGGTATGGTGGCCCACGTGGCTGGGGTCCGTGGTGACGCTACTCACCAAGCACCTAGCACCTAAGGTGCAGGCGCCCCCTGCGGAGCTCGGGGTCCGTGGAGACGCCACTCTCCAAACACCTGCTTTCACAGGTGCCCCCTGCAGGAGAGACGGCCTGGCTGGAACGTTACATATGCCAGTGATGCCGGGAAACTACTGCCCACGTCGTTGCGTCCAGGCAGAGATCCATCATCGCACCAGAGTTGTAGCCGCCATAGGCGTATAGGAGAAAAATAAGTAAGAGAATGAGGCAGAAGTAAAGAAACGGGAAAGGTAAAAGTGAAAAGAGGAGGGGATAGTCACGAAGGCAGCCTAGCGACGCTGGGCTGAACCATGCTGGCCGGGCCTTACCGGACTCCCAGCCGCCGACGAGCGGGGGCCCGAAGTGGTGCTGCCTCACCCGGCGGGCCCCCGAAGGGTCCTAACCTACCCCAGGCTCAGCTCCAGCCACCATGGATGCCTTTCCCAGAACGCCAGGAAAGCCGCGTACGACCCGTGCGCGGGCGGGCGATCCCGCGTGGCTCGGGGCCTGCGGTGACGCCGCTCACCAGACCGCCTGCTTTCACACATGGTGCCCCCGGCCGGAATACAGGTAATGCCTTGAGAATGAAAATCGCTCGAGAACACCTTATTCAGGCGTGCAGTGACGTCTCCCGATCATATGTGCACCGTTAATGACCGACACCTCGTTGCCATGGATGACCGTGTTCGGGGGACGAAAACTGGTGAATACAAGCATTATCGTCATTATTATAGAAAACTCGCGTTATGGACGACTTTCAGGGAGTGCGGCGGTGTGCATATTGTGAAGACCACTCAATATGAAGGGAAATTAAAATTATGTGGCACGAGACATTACAACATTCGTCGCATAACTAATGAGCGCGATTCGCTAACCTCAGCCATATGAATAAAGCAATGCTCATATCATAGCATTAACCGACACCTGGTTGCATCCTCAATTTCTCACGATCACGAAATCTTCGAGACCAGACACATCGCTTTCTGTTTACCGCTGCGACCGCGCACCACGCGCGTCAAAACGGTGGCGTTCTTTTGGTCATTTCCCAAGAGGTGCCGTCCCGGTGAATTTAGATCCCACAGCAACTTTGAAATTGTATGGGTTATAGTTGGAGTTCACGCTACGTTTTCGGTATCGGCCCTCTCAGATTCAGGGGGAGCTGTTTATCGGTGTTTATTTTCTCTTGAAATCGGTATTTTTCGGCGCTTAATTTCAATCCTGGAAAGAAATCGGTAATTAACGGGAGCTTGTGTTTGCCCAAAGCGACTGCATAATTACTAAAAAAAACCATGGCACTACCCCACATCACACGTTTATTGTGCACACACCAAACACACGTCACACAATGTACCTACATATGGAAACAACAGAAAGCGTGACGCTTTCCAGAAGCATGATATCAAAACTGCCAAACGTATTGAAAAAAAAATTGACATGTACGCGCGTCAGAGATTTGTCAGTCGTCCAGACGTTCCTTGCGGCTGAGGAACACCCAGTCAAGAAAGCACACGCATCCACGTTCGCGCCCAAGCTGCAGGGATGGCAAGAAAATCAAAAGAAGCTCTTGACAAGACTAGCCGTTCCTTGCTGTGCGCTCTCCAGAAGCTGCCAATGCCTTGCCCTCCCCCTTCCCCCGCCCCTCTTAGCCTTTCCTCCTTTCTCCTATATACCAGGAAACCCTATGCCTGGACAAAAGACTTGAAAACCGTTGTGCTAAAAAAAGAAAGGGAAGGGGAAAGGGGCAATAAACGCGGATTTCAAAAAAGAAAGGGACGACCCCAAAGACAGTTCCGAGTGGGGCCGCGCTTCCGGGTCAACGAGAAAAGAAAGCGGGCTGAGGGTGCTTTCCAGCAGAAGCTGCCATTTTTTCCACGCAGCTAGAATTCAATGTTTTCTGTTTTTTACCGATTCAGAAAAAAACGCCTCGGGGGTTAATTATCGGTATTTATCGGTAAATGCCGAAAACAGGGAAACCTAGTTATAATCGAAATAAATCAGCAAAAGTGACCGGTGGTGTTTGCTACCATACCCTTAAATGTTCCTCCACCCCTGTAAACGAGCTAAACGATGTTACTTAACCTAGTTGTGTCTCGTCATCCAACACTAGGCCTCTATTTTGGCAGGGCGATTTTAATATTCCTAATATTTCATGGGACAGCGAATCCGCCTTGTATGCAACCTTTTTCCACTCTAGCAAATGAATTTCTAAATCTATGTTCTGAGTTTTCATTCACGCATAACTTGCCAAGCGACCCTACAAGAATAACAAAATCCAGTCGCGAATACACTAGACCGACTGGCCATGAACATCTCGCCCTGATCTTATCTCAGAAATATTTTCCTTACCTGGCTTGCATGGCCATTCCCTTGTCATTTCACGTCAACCCCTGCTGGCGCTTTAAAACTAAGAGTAAATGAAAACTATTCGTAATTACCAAAGGAAAACTTCAAAGCTATCAATATAATTACCTATCTGTCTTCCTCGATGAATTTTTGAAGGACTTTGAAATTCACAGCATGCGATCAACCCAGAATATGCTGCTTGCCCAAGATCAAAGACTTAACCTAAGAAGTACATTCCTACCCGCACTATCATAGCTAACAGTAATGCTCCCTGGTATAACCCCCCCCTCCCGCCCCCCCTCCCCCCCAATCAGTGGTCTAGCAAGCAGAAAAAAGCGACTGTACAGATCGGCCAGATCATCCTCAGGCGATGCTCATTGGGCCGCTTACAAGCTGGCTTCCGATAGAACACATGGCGGCAATTAAAACAGCCAGGGGAAAAATACTATAAAGGTACCTTGCCATCCATCCTTGCAACCGATATTAAACATGTTTGCTGAGTGATAAACCCTGCTGCATTGATGTTAATATCGCACTCGTTGACAGTTCAGGGGAATCTCATGCCCTCTTCCTGACAATGTCCGTTTATCCTCCAATGAAATTTTTACGCCCAGAAGTTTTCTGTAACTTCAGCGTGCCACTACCGACTACCATTTCCTACGACTACCCTGCTGCTTCCGATAATCATCGAGCCTTTAGGTATCGAAAGAATAGGTAAGTCACTCAAACTGGCCCTCCGCTCCTGGTTTGCTTCGAGCCTAATCAGCCCCAAATTTTTAAATGGACGATCTTTTATTGTTTAGTTATGCTATCAAAAAGCGTTTTCAGTAGTAAATCGATAATATGGTTGTATCCCAGCAAGAGTGGACGGTCTGGAAGGTGATTCCGCTGCATAAGTCGGGTCATAAGCATTCTCCACATAATTAGCGACTAATATCACTCACCAACATCCCATGTGAGAATTTTAGAGCATATACTGCCCTCCAACTTCGCCTACCTTCCTTGAATCTAATTCATTTTACACGTCGTCGCAACAAGGCTTTAAAAAACACCTATTCACGTGTGAAACACAGTTGGTATCAGATCCTTCATAAACTGAATGTCGTTCGCGGTCACTCCTCCTTAGCCGGTTGCATATTTTTTTAGTTTTTCAAAAGCCTTTGATAAGGTGTGTCGATAAGCTATTACTCCTATTAGCCCCGAGAAGTTCGCGTGGCGCCCCCTTACGGCGAACCGGGGTGACGTCACGGCGAGGAGCGAATTTTTCCCCGACTCGCCCCGCTCGCCCTGTGGAGGCTGTGACGACGCTAGCTGTCGGCGCGCTCGTTTCTATTTAATTTTTTTTGGCGTGTTTTTCGTAGGAAGTGTAAATTTTTATATGTGGCTTTATTGAGGTATGGCCTGTAGCTGCAGGCGAAACTTCAACCAACATTTTAAGCCTGGTTGACAGGGCAGGCAACGCATGAATCACAGCTGGTATATGAAAATAAAAAATAAATATGGCCACAATTGCAGGAGCATCACTATAGATTTACATCTCACACAATAAATGCTGCTGATGGTCTGAATGAATTGGCAGGTTATGTATACTATTTTTTTTGTATCTCTCTTTTTAAACAATATCGCCGAAACAGAAAAGCTGCGTGCTGCTCGAGCAACATGCTAAATACAGTCTGGGCCATGGAGAGAGAATCACAAGTAAGACAGCATAAGTACAGGGGCAAAGTAAAAAAACAAGGAACATTTATTATATACATTGCTCGCATTTGACCTTTGCTTGATTCGGATAGTATTTCAATGGACTACACGGGTGGTATCTGTGGACTTGTTTATATCAACCCTCAAGTAATGTATAACAAACGTAAGCGAAGGTGTCTAGCTCGTTATTAGCCCCTTAAGCCCTAAAATTGAGATTGTACTTAAATCGAATTGTCCTGAAGCTAAAATACCAGATGTTTTTCTCACGCAGACTGTCACCCTTCACAGGTTCCACATTTTCTGCTACTAGTGCTGCATCTACCACTGGACAGACGTTCGAATGCTTGCTTTTACGCCTGTTTTCCTCTGTTGTCAGAGAGTCCAGCTGTAGGGAGTTTGGAGGCTGAGGAAGCTTTTGGGGACCTGCAGCAGTGTCTCTTTTAATTGGAAATAAATGACAATTCAAACTAAACGGTGTATTTTCCGAATACCCAAGGCTGGAATAAAGAATGTCAGGAAAAAGTATAAACATTCCAAATTACGGTACTATTGCTGTGCATATTTTGGGCAGTTCAATACATATCATACAGGCAACTGGGGGCAATTCGGCCATTTTTGCTGCTACCATACAAACTAATTTCCAGTAATTGTGCATCTTCTAAGAAATATGCTTGCATAGGTGTATAAACTATATAATTAATTCACGAAGAAGCTACATTTATGTAAAACAACCCTGTTCCACGAGCACTTCAAAGATCATCAGACGAACCAGCGCATGCAGAGTGGCAGCGCAGAGTCGGGGTCGCGAGCTAATTTGCCGACCACCCAAAGGCCCATGATATAAATGCCACTTCAAATGCCTTGAAAGCGGGATGTAATATCGTCCTAAATCATGAACATGCAAGGAACAGGATTCCAGCGTCTGAAACACTTCACCGACCCCTCGCAAGGTTGCCTTGTGTCGTGTGGACGGACGGGGAGGTTCATCGGCGGAATCGCCTCCGCCGATAGCTTTCGGGATTTGTAACTCCATTTTAAAGGTAAAAGGGACAAGCAGGCTTATAACATGTACGGAAGCACGTCAATATCGGCCAAACTCAACGTCTTGTACACCGGGTAAACGAGGTCCAGCTCCTCGAAGAGCTTGCGGCACACAACGCCAAACCAGGAAACCGGTGCTGGGAAGCGAGCCGATGCGAGATCGCGGAGCGGAGTCCTCCGCCTGACGTCACGGTACACCTCACCCAATCAGGGCGCGGCGACCGCAGCGCCGC
>JAZHYW010008911.1:0-56742 GCA_037355805.1 Ixodes ricinus | reverse complement strand
GCCGCATTCCAGTCCCTTGCCTGGCCGAGGTGGCCCCTGTAGCACCACGGACATCCGCTCGGTTCCAAACCAAGGTAGTTCAAGAAAGAGCACAGAACGGGTGGACGGGCGTCTATTGCATCTGGACCGGCTCTGAATAATAATGGTAAGTAATATTTTCTTTGTTTTTAAAAATAAGGACGACATGTTTTGCAAGCGACTGCATTTATTTATTTGCTATTCTGAACTTTCTTATTTCATTTGATCAGTACGGTTCATTCATCTGCAAATTTGGATTATTCTAAGTAATAATATGCATTTAAGAACTGTACAATGTATATTTTCAGGCGGCCGATTCGTCTGGCCAAAGGGGCAAGCGTTCCAGAATCGACTCTTTCTTCCTACCACTGAGGAAAGAAAGCTCAACATCTAGCGCGGACGCTTCGCCAACAGCGTCTGATTCCTCTTCGACAAGTGGCCTGCTCTTGCCCTGCGTATCCTCATGGTCGTTGGACTTTTCGTCTGCCCGTGCTACCAGCTTTTCACAAGAGAATTCCTCCGAGCTGCGCCACTCATCGAGCGGAATCAAATCAGTAAGTAATACGAACAACTGCATGAATATGCATGACTAATATGAATTTTACTGCACTCAACTGCGCGTTGCAAACGGAAAGTGGCAATTGAAGAGCACATGTTAATTTTTGCAGGTGGACGATTCATCTGCTCAAGGAAGCAAGCGTTCAAGAATCGAGTCTCTATTCGTGCCCTTGGACAAAAAGGATCTAGCTCCGGCGACTTCGCTGGTGGCGCCCCATGTTTTCTCATCGACCCTGTGCAAAGGTGCCGCAAGCGACTCCTCGTGCCTGCCCTCCGCCGCAGCCTCACCTCTATGTGCCGTTCCGGCGACCGGATCTGTCAGCTGTCTGCAAGAAGACACTTCCCCTCTGTCGGACTCACCCGGGCAAATCAAGGAAGTAAGTGAGCCGACCACTCGCGTGAGCACTTTCGACGTAGGAAATTTTGCTGGTAAAGGTAGGCCAGACGACTTTACGCTTTCCCAGTTATTGGAGAACCACTGGCAAGCGCCAAAGGGCTATGTTTACCCCTCGTCGCAGCATAAAAAGAAAGGAAAAGTCGAGAATCGTTTTGTAAGGGAAGAGCATTTGTCCAAATATCCCTGGCTGGTTGTCTCTGACGCGAAGAGGGGACTTTTCTGCAAGTATTGCCCATTCTTTGTGGTCGGGAGTGTCGGAGGGTATCAGCGCAACGTGCCTCTCAATAACCTGGTTACACGACCACTCACTTCTTTCGCGAAGCTGCTCGGAAAAGATGGGGCTCTGGAGCTGCATAACAGCAGCAAATACCACCGCGACGCCGTCGAAGCCGGAAAGGCATTTCTTGCATGCCACAACTCTCCGGCAAAAGACGTAGCTAATCAACTAGAGACTAAAAGACTGGAGAAGATTGCTGAAAATCGTGGCCGTATAGGCCGCATTATCGACTGCATCGTCTTCCTCGGCAGGCAGAATATACCACTGCGTGGACACAGAGACTTTGGTGCACTTTCACTGCCTGAACACGACGAAGCATCTAGCCCTGTTAACCAGGGAAACTTTCGGGAACTGCTGCGTTTTTTAGTTCAATCCGGAGACAAGGCATTGCAGAACCACCTTAAGGCATCGTCATCGAGGGCTACTTATATTAGCAGCCGCACTCAAAACGAGTTGATTGGATGTTGTGGAGATGAAGTTCTCGCGCAGATCCAAAAAAACTTGATGCGTGCTGAGTACTACAGCATTATTTTCGATGAAACTACCGACATCTCACATATGTCCCAAATGAGCCTTGTTTTTCGCTATGTCCAAAAATCTCAAGATGGAACTCACGCGATAAGAGAAGACTTCGCAAAATTTGTAGATTGCCACGCGTCCATCTTTGCGGGCGACTCGCAAAACGACGACGAAGGCCGCAGCCCGGCCTACGAGCCGTCGCTGACAGGAGAAATCTTGGGAAAAATTGTCAAAAAAGAAATCAAGTCAATGGGTTTGCTTCCAACCAACTGTGTCGGTATCGGAACAGATGGATGTAGTCTAATGATTTCTGAAACTTGCGGCGCAATTCACGAGATTAAGAAAGAAGCCGTGAACGCCGTCCGTTGTCCATGTTTCAGCCACGCCCTGAATCTGTCCCTCTCAAAGTCCTCTTCCGTTCAGAGTGTCCGCAACTTTATGGGTATCATTACGGCAACTGTGTCTTTCTTCACGTCGTCGTCGAAACGAAACGCGGTGCTTCGACGCGTACTAAAAGAGCAACTTCAGGGACTTTGCGAAACCCGCTGGGTAGAGCGCCACAGTGCCGTTCTAGAATTCAGGTCGTCCTTAGCGGATATTCTTGAGGCACTGGAAATTGTGGCGAACTGGAAGAACCAGACGCCATCAGCAGCTAAGGCAAGCACTTTGATTGCAGGACTTCGGACTAGCAACTTCCTGGTTGTGTTGGTCTCAATGAGTGATATTTTTGCCCTCACACAACCCTTGAGTAGGCTTTTCCAGAAAGAAACCCTGGATGTGAAAACTGCGGTCGAGCTCTTACACGACACTCTCTTCCAACTGAAGTCTAAAAGACAGAACTGTGACGCTGAGTTCAGCCAGTTGTTCGCAGAAGTTAGGGCTACTGCAAACGAGTTAGGTGTGGAACTGTCTGTTCCCCGGACAGCAGCCAAACAGATGCGCAGCCAGGACCCACAGGTGGAGGACCTTGAGACATTCTACCGGCAAAGAGTTTTCATTCCGATTTTGGAATCGATTATCGAAGACCTCTCTTCGCGTTTTCCTGAGGAAACCCTTTCTGTTTACGACTTGAACGTATGCGTACCCCGCACTCTCGTAACAGACGTGATCGAACCCAACGATGCACGAGTAGAGAGACTGACAGATCGGTATCATCGCATTCTAGATTCTAATAACCGAACCCTTATGGCGAAAACTCTTGGGTATGAACTAATAATGTGGAAGGCGAAATGGCTGCGACAAAATGGTGACAACCCAGCTCCATCCACAGCCATCGAGTCCCTCGACGCTTGCGATGGAGATCTGTATCCGAATGTGCGAACATTGCTGCAGATTCTGGCCTCACTTCCAGTCAGCGTCGCCTCGGCGGAGCGCACGTTTTCAACGCTCCGTCGCTTGAAAACGTGGCTGCGGGCCAAGATGACCGAGGAGCGTCTAACGGGGCTAGCGCTTTTGAACATCCATCGGGATATTCCTGTTGACACGTCACGTGTTACAGACCGTTTTGCAAGCGCGAGGAAGCGAAGGACCGACTTCCTTCTCTGAAGTGTGTGATGACTTTAAAATCGCTCATTCAAATTTTTGGTCATCCCACAATCGGCGAGGAGGAGAATGTGTTACACCGTCTGCTTAGAATTTTCACTTTTTTGAAAACTGTTAAGATTCAAAGGAAAAAAATTGCCTTTTGGCATTGTGTCGCATCGGCAGTCATATAGACTTCGTTTTTCTCACTGTTCTAGTAAACTTGCTGTTCCAATTGTTATCAATAACCAATGTCGCAGAAATCTCATTTTTGTGTTTGAAAACTGGTATTTGCTACACTGTCACCGCAGTGATTTTGATTTGTTTGTTATTGTATATTTTGTGTCTTTGGTGCCAGCTTTTGCGCCATGTTTTACTATTTTGATTATTGAATACACATGTGAAGTGTAAATAAGGCCCTTTGATCGTGCGTGGTCTTTCCAACTGTCGATATTTTGCTTGACAAGTTTCTCCTTTTGCATTATTCTGAATCGTTCACTGACTTAGTTTCTTCTCATGACGTGTACAGTTTACCAAGTGTGAATGAGGTTTTGAAAATTACTTCATTACTTCAATTATTGCTCATTTTCATTAGAAACCTTTCACTGCACTTTTTATATTTGTTATATAAAACCCCAGTCCTACGACACCTTTCAATGGAAGGTAGTAACATTTGTGAATAAATAAAAAAAAGTATATGTAATGTTGTACGATTGTGCACGTGTCGAATGTATTCAGCGCTAAAGCTATATTGCGAGCAAAGGTTTACATGTTGCGCATTTCCGACTTCCAAACAGTGGGACTAATAAAAAAAAATCTTTATTCACAAAAAAGTGTGATGTCTCTTTTTTTGTTATTTAAGCAGCAATTTCGCCCCCCCCCCCTGAAAACCAATGTCTGGGACCGCCACTGAGTGCACCAACACCTTTGAGGAGCTGGACAACGCCCGGATTGGAGCGCAAATCAGAAGACTCGGAGGAACGGACAGCGGTCGCTGGCTGCTCGACAAGCTGAGTGTTGGCGAACCCGAACGCCGCCTCCTTACGACAACAGATCGAGCTGAGATGACCATATTCGAGCCGGTGTTCGAACAAGCAGAATTCCGAGGAGCATGAACTCGTCACGGGACGCAGAAAGGCGTGTGGCAAGGTCCGAGGCCCTCGCTCGAACCTGGGATAGCCGACCAGGCACCCTCTACGTTGACGCCGCGGGGCCTGTTAGTGGGGTGGCCACGGGAGCCAGTGGCTACCCCGGACGGGTGCAAGATCGTCACGAATGCCTCCTTCAGAGTGTCTTGTGCTACGGAAGCCGAAGAGGTGGCGAATGCACTGGCTATCACTTGCAATCCAAAAGCATCTATAATATCGGACTCTCAAGGTGCCGTTCGCACCTTCGCCGCGGGTTCCGTGTGGGAGGTGGCGGCCGGGCTACAGAAGGCACCCCCCACAGGCGGCTCAGATCGTCTGGTCTCCAGGCCATATGGGGCATCCAGGAAATGAGGTGGCTCACACCACAGCCCGAGATTCTCTTCGAGCTTGGACTCTATTCCCGCCTTAGGTGTGGACGACCGGGGGTCGTTCTCCAAATGTCTACTGGACATCCGACTTGCAGGAAAGAGACTTCCGGCACCGCATAAGTCCCTGAGCAAGGAAGGTGAACACATCCTTCGAAGGATACAGACGGATACATTTCTCACCCTCAGACAAGCTACACACCTGGTACCCGGACAGATCCGCGTCGGCAGCCTGCCCGTGTTGTGGGTGGCAAAAGGCAGAGCATATACCACATGATGTGGGCCTGCAAGAAGAATGAAGAAACTTCACAATGTGAAGCAAGCGAAGAGAGTGGTATGCGGCGCTCGCAAGCAAGGACCCGGTTAGGCAACAGCTGCTAATCTGGCGGGCCAAGGCCGCGCAAGCAAGTGGAGTCGTGGAATAGGGTCATACAGCTAACTCCTACTTCTTCTCTATCTCTTTTTACCCCTAACCCCTCCCTCTCACCTGCCTTTGTGCAATAAAGATGTTTTCAACAACAACAACAACAACATTTGTTTCACATTTGCTCACGTATTATACATTTAACAGAGACAAGGAGTCTGAACAGAGAAGACCCACACACGCAAAACATACACGCAACGAGACGCTAACCCAGTCGCTGCCACCAATGGCTAGCCCTGTGTAGTTTATACTGATCATTTGAAAGAAATCGGCTGACCAGTGACAAACTCGTCGGTAAACGATGTTACGAATATGGTGCTGCTTTCAATCCACTACTGTTCTTCTATGTTGTTGCTAAATAATCCCAATGATGTGTCTCATATTAAGAATTAACGGTACACGCTTTTATCATTGGCGACAGTCCATAAAACAACATGCCCATAGCTTCCGAACAGTCATGTTCTCGCTCTCCCACAGACTTCTCAATTTGTGCATGCGCGTCTCCGTGAGAACCGCATCGTCTCTACATTATATTTTCGCTTTCTGGTCTGGACTTTATGCTTTTACGGTCACTGTCATGACTGAAGACATCTCCATGAGAATCATCCAACCACCGAACACATACAGACCGTGAAGAAGACACTTTCAGTGTCAAGTAGGAGCGAGGCAGCGAACCTTCTTCGACTGTGAAACCCATGCCACGGAACCGGCCGAACGATCGCCGTCGGGCGGAAGATCCGATGAGGAGGGGACGCTCGTCACCGGCTTGTTAGGCCTATCCTCGGAGCAGTCCATGTCCACGCACACACTCACCCAGTCGACGCAAGATCTTTAATTATGTACGCTAACACGTGAATACAAGAACAGGTTACGACACACGACAAAGGGGAGGTTCAGATCGCAGAAATGTGCGTCTCGCCAACTCCGACTGGTCCAAACGTGCTTGTAGTACAATGTTGCCAAGCGACTCTTGTGAAAAAGAAGCATTTTAATGGACTCAAGTACACACACAAAAAAGAACAGAGTGAACCTTTCTTGCTTTGCAAACGTTATAGCACGTGCTACGTGGCTATTTTCATCTCAGTTAATACCAAAATGAAAATATACACACTTTAACAAGAATGCAAACATGAAAGAAGGTCAGAAGCCTTGGTGCAGCGCTAGTTTACTTTGGCTGGCTTCCACGGCGTGATAGAACAGAGGTTGCGATCGTTATAAAAACAACTCCAACCCTTAAACATGCCACCTCCTACAATATTTGATGTTACGACTGTTGTGAATACCCCCCCCCCCTTTGCGTTCCGAAACAGGAAGTGCGTCGATAACGCTTGCCATCGTCGATATAGCAGACGCCGCCATCTTGTCCGCGCTTCCCTATTGGAAAATCTTGATGACGGAAAGATGATGGAAAAACCTCATGCAAGCGTAACCGTAATATGGGACATCCTATACCAGCGAAAAGGCAGCTCCAACATAGTGGATTAAGGTGGAACGATACAGTCGGACGGAACCATAGAAGCGTGTCGTATTATGGGACATACTTTACCAGCGTAGTGGATCGTGTCGGAACCACGGAGACGAACGGAACCATACAAGCATAACGTAATATGGGACATCCTATACCAGCAAAAATGCGATACCACCATGGTGGAGCCATATGGCTTCACCATGGTGGTATCGCCTTTTCACTGTTGTACAGGGCGATTTTTTTAGGCTTTATATATTTGTTTAAAAAGGTAGTGAAACCTACACTTCTGTGGTTTGTGCAGGTTAGTTATACGGCCAGGGGTACGTAGTATAGGGGCCTAATCGTAACGATCAGTCGGATAATTAAATACAATTTGTTAATTAACTTTTAATTACTGAAAATTAACACATGGTTTCAATTAGAAACTTGATGAGAGTCATCGGAAACCACTAAATCAACTCTTTTTAGAAGGATATAACGCAGGGGTAGCATTTTATACGTTCTGTAAAAACGCTTTATCTGGATCCGTTTCGGTTTCTTATCGGAGCGCATCTCTGCGCCCACGGTCCTGTTCCTTAGGGGTTTAGTAGCGCAACACACGTGCGCCTTGCTTCCCTCCATCCTATGAGGGAGGCGAGGAGGTGGCTTCGCACTGCAGCCACTGGTAGCAGCATCGCAGGTGCAAAGATGCGCTCTGATAAGAAACCGAAGTCTGGAAACGCGTCCTAATTAAGCCTTTTTTTTAGAACGCCGTAAAATGCTGCTTCCGTCTTATATATTCACGCAAAGGGTTGATTTAGTGTTTTTCGATAATGCTTAGCAACTTTCTACTTGGAATTATGGGTCTATTTTCACTAATTAAAAATTTAAGGAACATATTATACATAAAGGGAAGCTAGAGTGGTTTTGTATTTGAGGAAACACATTTAAATCTTCTTCATTTGATCTCCAGAATCTCAAATATCAAAATTATTTGGTAATTTGGTGAATCGAGGCTGCAAAGAATCATTTTTAAAGTATCACTGGAGGCACTCTTTCTCGAAGAGTGACGTCACAAAAGGAGCTTTCGAAATCTCTGCTCACACATCTTCAGCGCCAATCAAAGCTATGCACGCACACGCTATTTTTAAAAAGGGGAAAAAAGACATCACGACTGGTGCCAGTGCGGGAGAATACACCTAGAAAGTTTACGATTGGACGCGCGGCCCTCAAGCGACACATGCTTGGCAGCTGAAAAATCCCCTTACGACGTCCCTACTGGTCGGATTTTTTTGTGTTTTCTCAAGTTTAGTTACATCTTTGGAGAAAACGAACGTGATATTCAGATTTACGGGATAAAACTACACTAGAATCAACCTCCATCTAGTTTTCTGAAAGAAGTCTTGTACTTCCCTTTAATAAGCCGACTCATCATTACAATTAGCCCTTTATACCATGCCCCCTGGCCATATAACTCACGTGCACTGACCGCGTAAGTGTAGCTTTTACGGCTTTTTTTTCAACAAATCTGTAAAGCATACAAAGCACACCCTATAGCATGTCCCCTAATACGATACGACTGTATGGTTCCTTCCCCACTTGCATCCTTCGGGAGAGATTCGCAGACATCCAGCGTTCCATTGGAATGCTGGATGTCAGCGAGTCTCTACATCAGCGATTGGTTTGAAACAAGCATGATGTTTGCACAAAAGAAGCTCTTGTCCGAGGTCCTCGAGGAGCACTAATAGCAGTGGCGAAATGTAGTGACGTGGGAAATTTGGTAGCAAGTATTTATTTCTAGAAAAATTGCATGCAGCAAAGCTTAACTTTGCTCAAAATATGATAAATATAAATTCAATACTGAACAAAGGTGTCCCTTGAGCTGTCAGGCCAAACTCCCACTCTTGCCACTCAGGAGTTCCCAACTTGTGCGTAGAGGGTCAGCACAACCCAGATTTGTGCTGCCAGCGCACCTGCGATACAAAAATTGAATAAACATGAGATGAAAAATAAAGGACGTTTACAATACTCTTTAATGCGAACTTAGAGCGCAGATCTTGAGGAGGAGGATGGGAGGGTATGCCCCTCCTCCCCTCCCCTTCTCCTCTTCTGCTCCCTCCCATTTAGCGGAAAATTTCCGTAAATTTAGCAGGAAAATTTTCTCACTAAATTTAGCAGGGAAATTGATGTCACGTGACCTCAACACCAATTCAGTTTTCCCACTAAATGTACCGGAGAAAACGACATCACATGACTTTGTGTCACGTCAGCCAGAAACAAACACAGTTTCTCCACTAGATTTAGCTGCAAAATTAATGTCAAATGACCTCTACATTAATTCAATTTCCTGCCAAGTTTAGCGGGGCAGTTATGCCGATGGCGACGCCGCGAAACGGGCACCTAAGAGCTGCGCCCTAAAAAACTAAATGCCTCACATGAAATAAAGTAATAATTAAAGATAAGACAAAGAAAAGAGAATCTAAGATACCGCTTTAATATCATTCCTTTTGTCCGTTCTCAAACATTTTGATTTCAAGAAATGTTTATCTCTTTATTCATACCCAGAGAACCCCCCCCCCCCCAAGTTTCAGCATGAATGCAATAAATCAGTGCAGACTAGACCTTGTAAACCGTAATCCACATGAAAATGAATGTTTGCCACATAGTCTTGCATGAGTCGGTGGCTCACATCTCTAAATACATTTGTAGTGAGGAACGTTCTTGAATATAACTTTTGGGCTTTGAATTTGACAGTTAAAACATCCATAAGGAACACTGTATGCCACTGATTGTATTGTGACATATCAGAAATGGCGCAGTACTGTCATCCTTGCATACCTAACAAATATTTGCATTTTTTTAGCATGGCATGTGCTATTCTGATACCCATACAGCCCTCTTTCACAAAATTCCGTCTATAGAGCTCTTTCTTGGTTCTTAACTCACATGACAGATTCCGTAGCTTGAATTCTCACTCGGCATCAACACTTCTATATATTGATGTAATAGTGAAAGACAAGATGTATGGACTTGAGTACGGCTCGACAAGCACAGATGTAAAGAAAAGTACTGCCGAAAACTCAAATGTCAAAATAAAAATTATTAGGTAGAATGCGAATACAATTATGGATATGGTAATGAATACAATTAGCACGTTCAATAAGAAGAATATGTGTTAGACGCACATTCAAAGAAACCTGTTGCATTTATATTCATGCAAATTACTTCGGAGAACCAAGCGCTGCAGTCTCGGGTGGGAGTTCGATGAATGATCCTACCAAAAATGAGTGTAGGCGGAAAAAGCAGTTTGATCTGCGACAATGAGCATTACATAAGTGACATGTCATTTTTACTGTTGCAGTGCCGACTGTTTCTAAACTGTCTGTCGCGTCATTCGTTGAGTTCCCTCTGTACATTACAAGGTTTGGCTCTCTCGCATGCTCTGCGAGGAAATTGATGAACTGGAAATATCTTGCGTAGTTCTAGAAAAACTATTTCCAGAATCTTATCTCAGCATCACAAAGAATATAAAAAGTTTCTAGAGACAAGGTTAGTGCAGGAGTTGAATAAAAGAAATACTTAGTTCTGCGAAACCATCTTGCCGAAGTAAACGCATAAAGTTCCCCTAAGTAGAGCTAGTCATTACGGACGATTGTGCCCATTGCATACCATAAAAATTGTATTTGCGACCTACAATATTTACAGGCTCAACCAACTCTGAATAAGTAGAACACTTGACATTAAAGATTGGTCTCACCATGACTGTCTGCAAACATCAACATAATAATTTCCATGAACCTATGTATTTCAAAAACTATTTGGTGCGAGCTGTTTAAAACACCATACCCCTTTTTAACACTAATAGAAAGCATGTCGTGGGCCACAACACGTTTTCACTTATTATGAAGGGCAATTACACATCTGTGAACCATGAATATAGGCCTGCACTGAATTGTTTTCTTAAGCTGAACGTGCTATGCTCAGTTCACTCTATAAATATTTGCAGAGCTGACAATGTGCAAGTTCCTGTTTTTTTATATTTCTCATCTCCCGACTGCTGGGCGCGATAGGTACATAAGACTGATAACACCAACGTAACACAATGATTATTTTAAGAATTTGTTCGGGTATAGCACGAGAGAAGCCATCTGCGAAAAGTTATTTCTGTGACACCGTCAAACTTACATCCGCGGGCTTTTAGGTTCACATGTTAATCATGTCTGCAGACTCCTTTTGTGATTGGAACTCCATCCAACCCAAGATTTGAATATGTCTTTTGCATTTTACGCTTAGTAGTGCTTTTGCTGTTTCACGTAAAGAATAGGTAAGAATGCTTATTTCGAGTAGCATACCTAACACCTGGTGGCACGACGACTCCCCTGTCGTGACACTAATCAAAAGTCACAGGCAGGGAGATACTGCGATGCTCTTGTTGCTGGGATTACCTCCCCCATGGTCCTGGCCAGACCACAGAATAAGGTTGAGTCCAAGTTTGTGGCCATTAGGATCTCGAGATCTTGAGGCACCCAAGTAGCTGAAAATAAAAACAAATCACACTCAAGTACTTGGCAGAGCTACATTACAATGGCTAGCATATTCTTTCATGATCAGCACATAGATCCTTTTATTTTTATACTTTGTACTTGTACCTATTAAAAAACTGCTCCTTCACTGCCACAGCCATAGACACCCCCGAGGACAAGGCCATGTAGGCCTTGAAATGATGGGTACCTAATTAAGGCAAATGATAAAATGCGTTCGTTTAACTCTCTTTCGCCCCAACCTCAGAGATTTCTGTCGAATATTCACATTCAACTGTAAAGACTATAAAAAAACTACTACTGCAATGCAGAGCCGTATATTGGGAGAGTTTGGCAAGTGGGTGTGGCGACGAAGGCGCCAGAGAGGAGGAAGGGAGGAGAGTGCCAAAGAAGCGAGAGGGACAGAAGGCAGCAAAGAGGAGACGAGAGCCATTTTAATGCAACGCTGTCGGCGCGGAGCACTGTTGAGGCTATGCGTCGTCTGCTACAAGCTTATTTCTTTTTCGCCTTAATAAAAATTTGCGTTCAAACATGGAGAAACTTTATTCTTTAGCTTTTTAAGCCACCGAAGAATAACACTATATCATTTTATTGCCAGAGCCTGCCAAATAAAAGGAAAGAACCGCAATTTGGATATCGATCCCTCGCCGGCAAATGAATGAAAATGGCGGCCTTCCCTGCGCAGCTGGGAGCAGCCGAGAGTTCACGCGCATGCGCTCACGCCTCTCGCTTTGTGCCGTGGGCTCATTGGCTCACTCGGGAGGGGGCACTATGGTAGCGAAATCATAGACTGGCCAAACCCTCCCAATAAATGGCTCTGCTGCAATGGAAAGATTTTCCTACCCTCATGCTCATTAAGTGTCGACTGGGGATACAACTCCAGTTCATACACTTACTGAGCATGAGGGTAGAGTGTACCAGCAGAGGGCAGGTGTCTGGATAGAAAGAGTTAAGTTGGCGCACCACGAGGCTAACCGATAAAAATAGGTACTACTCTGAGAAAAATGACAAAAAAGCGCGGATCTCGACTTGGCACTAACAGCAGCACGCAGTATCTATTTTACTGACTAAAGGGTACTCAATCATTATTTTCAGCTAACTAATCAAACTAAATATTCGTCCCGGCTTGCGTTTTAGGAAAATTTCTAAATTCACAAGAACTATTAAGACAACGGCTTAAAAAAAGCAATGGCAAAACCAACAATCGAATTTGCCTGCTCTCCAGTAACACGACATTTATGGCAGGCAGACCTGCAGAATGAGCAAGCAGTCTAAAAAACAAAATATGACCTATGTATAATATTTTTTCGTGCTGCAAAGCAAGCGCTGGAAGGAGGTTTCACAACATTAACCAAATTTCTTGCGATCAGTCGAGAAAAAGTTAGAGCAGTGAACTTGTCCTTGCTCCCGGCATAACGTTTTAGTATTGCCCGTGCAAACTCAAATAAATATGTAAATAAAAACAAAAAAACTAACCTTCATAAAAAAATTTGTAACTTTGGCAAAGAAAAGTTATCTTGACACAAATATGTGGGATACAGTTGAACATCGTCCATTCGTGTGCTTAACCAGTTTTGAGGCAAATCGGCGACACTGAAAAGAAAACGCCCGAGTACCATTAAGAGAAAGACAAAAAGGATGCATACATACACCAGAAAACTTTAGGACGACCACGTGCAGGAAACTCTGGGATGCTCTTGAAGTGATTCTCTGCAATTGGCCTGCGCAGACCACAGAACAAGATCAGGCAGAGCTTGCAGCCATAAGGTGCTTCATACCATGAAGTTCCCGATGCAGCTGCAATTGGAAGTGCATTTCATTTCTCTTCAGAACAGAGAGTTTAATAGCTAGCATGCATTCATAAGGTGATACGGTCATGAATGCACAGACTTTTCAATTCAGCACTATATCACCAAACTGTTAACCGTGCCGGGCAACACTCAAAATTGGAAGCATTATTCCAAACTATTTTAGCTTAAAGTTAACCATGGCAGAAGCTTCAAGCCATCCTTGCAAATTCAGTGCAGAAAGCAAGCCATGTGACATTCTAGTGGGACGCCATGGTGCGTCGAGCTTATAATCATGTGTCACGCCGTTTTTGCTGCAATGGCTTGTAGGGTCAGAGGTGGTCCAGCTTAAAAAGATGCAAAGTACAGACGTTCGCGAGTGGGGCCCTGGCCTAGTCTTCAGCTACATTGCGATCTAGGACGTTCCAACCGGGATGTTTGCTGTCTGCAACCTTACGATCAGCTTGTGCCCAGCGATTGTTCGAGCTCAGTACATGTGCTCGACAGTACCGTTATTTGAGAAGCATTTTTATTAATGTTAAACATGACTGACTTACTGAGAGACTGCGTCTCAACGACTAATGACTTGGGATACCTAACTGAATACTGATATATTAACTAAATGCAAAACAATTACCTGGCAGCCACTATAATTTTCAACAGGCTGGGTCGACTCCTCATTAAGTCGAAGGAGTCGATGCGTAATAGGACAATACAAACAAAAATATGCCTCAGAATTCCTTTTGCGCCCCGAAATGATGTGGTTTTGAAGGTAAGCTACACAATGTTCTTGATTTAGAAAGTGCCTCAGCTGTACACAAGCATATGCAGTAAGGGCACTCGCCAAGCCTATTTTCCTCAGCACTGTCCAGGTTAAGCCAAGTTAGAGTATAGAAGTACACGCTCACTGACAGAATGAGGAAGGCAGAGAGAAGTCTCAGTTGTTCTGCCACCAGCCCACCTGCTACCATCGATGACGTTTCAGCGTCTCATGAGCCTCGAGTGAGCACGTCCGTCCAAAGCGGGGTGAAAAGCACAAGAATGTGCTGGAGGACGCCCAGCCATTCTCTTTTTGTCATCGGCTATACTACATATTTTTAGTACGACATATTTTTAAGTGAGAAAAAGTATTGCAAATATGCAGTCCACCTTTGACCATAATACAAAATTCTGATAAAGATAACAACAGTGTATGCCTATTGCCATCCACCATTTTCCAAACAAGTGCTCCCGCCTATCGGAACATCTGCACATATAGTGCGCAAGTGGGTTCAGGACTGAGAGGCTAGAAAACGAAGCGCTCACAAGGCTTGTCTGGCCCTTCAAACCATGCGGGTACATTCGTCGCAAATCCCTGATTTCTAGCCAAATTTTTTAGAATGAGCAAATCTTGTCCACGCTTGAGGTAGACCACGGAATTGTGATTCCCCCATATTGTCCGAATCCTCCTTCAAACTGCTGTACAACCTGCAAATGAACTCTGTTGTGCTGCGGCACGCGTCCATTGCTGCCTGCTTCAGAGCAAAACCACTGCTCGTGTTGAAGACGACATCCCACAACCTACAGGCAACAAGGTTTAATGAACTAAAATAAAATTGATATCATTCAATAGACACAGATAGGCTCACAAAGTGTAAACATCGTGATTGTTGTTGTTGGTTTTACTCTTGCATACAAACAAAAGTGACCTCCTCTTTTCTCCGATGTGCAGTAAAACGCCTTATCTTCATGTCCCCTATTTCTTCTCGAATTGGTCACAGAGGACATAATCACAGCCACTGAATTTCGCAAAATTAAAGGCTGCGAAAATAAAGGACTCGCCAACATTAAGGGGTTTCAAGGAGGCTGAAGATATTGGTTTAAGAAAAAATGGCCAATGCAAAGAAAAAACGCCCTTCTCCAGGTTAGGCACGCGAGGTTCTTTTGCACTCCCTATAAGGTGGCAGATTTGTTCCGGCAGAGCTTTTGGTAAAACGGAGTCTCAAAACTAGCTATACTTGGCGTCAACTATGTTGTGCTGCATTGTAAAGGCTAGAGTAGCTTCGCAACTGTGCTTCAGCCCAGCACTGTTGTGAGAGCATGTGGTTTAGTGTTGCATCCCACTTGCATGGTCTAGAGAAACTAGCACTGACAGAGTTGCAGCACTCCGGAATAATAACACGCCGCTGTGCATTTCTTAAGAGTGGATTCAAGCCAGGCACGTAGCCAGGGGGTGGGTGGAGGGGGGCTTGGGGCCCGGACCCCCCCCCCCTTCGATACAAAATCCTGGCTACGTGCCTGATTCAAACAAAGGTAAAAACAATATGTGTACTTACGGCGGCCATACATGCCATACTTGCCATACTTGCCTTTCCAAAGCATGATTACTTGTGCCTCGGTAGCATCGTCCAGTAAAAAGCACCAGCAACACGCCCATGAGACGCCGCCGACTCCTGGATTGAATGACGACCCGCCTCAGGTCTTGGAAGAAGATCCGGAACACTGCTTTATGCCAGATGTTGTATCTGGCGGGGCAGGGGCTAAATGTAAATGTAGGCCAAGTCTTAAGCTACATTGCGAGGTAGGTACTGAGACGTTCAAACCGGAATGTTTGCTGCCTGTAACCAAGCGACAAGCTTGTGCCCAGCTATTGTTCGAGTTGAGTATATGACCTTGACAGTGCCGTTATTTGACAAGCAGTTTTACAAATGTTAAAAATGACTGACTTACAGAGAAACTGCGTCTCAACGACTAACGACTTGGGATACCTAACTGAATACTGATATATTAACTAAATGCAAAACAATTATCGGGCAGGCATTATATTTTTCAACAGGCTGGGTGGACTCCCCATTTAGTCGAAGGAGTCTATGCGTAATAGGACAATACAAACAAAAATATTCCTTAGAATTCGTTTTGCACCCCCAAATGATGTGTTTTTGAAGGCAATATACACAAGGTACTTGATTTATAAAGTGCCTCAGCTGTACAAATGCATATGCACTATAGGGCACTTGCCAAGCCTATTCTCCTCAGCTCTATCCAGGTTAAGCCAAGTTAGAGTATAGAAGTACACGCTCACTGACAGAATGAAAAAGGCAGGGAGAAGCCTCAGTTAGTTCGACGTGAGCGCGTTGGTGAAGTTAAATAAAAACAGAAATAATAAACATAGGGACGGACAAAACGGCACCGAAAGAGGTGCTGTTTTGTCCGTCCCTATGTTTATTCTTTCTGTTTTTATTTAAGTCTCAGTTGTTCCGCCACCAGCCCGCCTGCTACCTTCGATGACGTTTCAGCGTCTTATGAGCCTCGAGTGCGCACATCCGTTCAAAGCGGGGTGAAAAGTAAAAGCGCGTGCTGGAGGACGCCCAGCCATTCTCTTTTTGTCATTGGCTATACTACATATTTTTAGTGTGACATATTTTTAAGTGAGAAAAAGTATTGCAAATAAGCAGTCCACGTTTGACCATAATACAGAATTATGATAAAGATAACAACAATGTATGCATATTGCCAGCCACCATTTTCTAAATAAGTGCTCTCGCCTATCGGAACATCTACACATGTGGTGCGCAAGTGGGTTCAGGACTGAGAGGCTAGAAAACAAAGCGCTCACAAGGCTTGTCTGGCCCTTTCAACCATGCGGGTACATTCGTCAAAAATCCCTCATTTCTAGCCCAATTTTTTAGAATGAGAAAATCTTGTCCACGCTTGAGGTAGACCACTGAATTGTGATTCCCCCATATTGTGCGAATCCTCCTTCAAACTGCGGTACAACCTGCAAATGAACTCTGTTGTGCTGCGGCACACATCCATGCTGCCTGCTTCAGAGGAAAACCACTGTTCGTGTTGAAGACGACATCCCACAACATACAGTCAACAAGGTTTAACGAACAAAAATAAAATTCATATCATTCAATAGACACAGATAGGCTCACAAAGTGATGACACCATGATTGTTGTTGTTGGTTTTACTCTAGCATACGAACAAAAATTACCTTCTCTTTTCTCCAATGTACAGTTAAACCCCTTATCTCTATGGCCCCTATTTCTTCTCGAAGCTGTCACAGAGGACATAATCACGGCCACTAAATTATGCAAAATTAAAGGCTGCAAAAACTAAAAGCTCGGGAACATTAAGGGGTTTACAGTACTTCCGTGTGTCACATGATGTTAACATTCAAGGAGGCTTAAAGGGGTACTCCGGCGATTTTTTGAGCTACCTCAACTAAGTATATTTCTGACTCCCCGGGCTTTACCCTTTCCGGTATGCTATTTAGTATCGCGAAATTCATAATAGTTATTGCGTAATCGGCAAACGAAAATGATGCAAAAACCAACATTCAAATATATCTGCACTTTTCAGTGCCGTGACGTCAGTGGTAGGCAGGCTTGCCAGTCGAGCAAGCAGTCTAAAAAATAGAATATGCCAATCATTTGTTCCGTGCAGGTGCGGGGGTACTGGAGCGAGCTTCCAAAGCATTCATTTGACATCATGAAACTGCTTCCAATCAGTTGGGAACAAATTCTGCAGTCCAAAGAGTGAACCGATGCCTTCCACTGACGTCACTTTTTCGTTGTTGCCAGTAGAGACTTTCAGTTTGAAAAAAACATGGTGAGGACCAAAATTGTAAATTCAATAACTTTGTGAAAAATAATATTTTGACCTAATATTTGGGATTCTACTTCAGCGATGTTAGTTGGCGAGTTTAGCAAAATTTTAAGCAAATCGGGGACCATGAAGAAATCGCCGGAGTACCCCTTTAGGATTGGTTTAAGAAAAAAATGGCCTATGCAAAAACAAAACGCCCTTATCCAAGTTAGGCACGCGACGTTCTTTTGTACTACTATATATAAGGTGGCAGATTTGTTTCGACAGAGCTTTTTTTTTTTAAAGGAGTCTCACAGCTAGCTATACTCAATGTCAACAATTTTTTTGGTGCTGCATTGTAAAGGCTAGAGTAGCTTCCACAGTGCTTCAGCCAGCGCTGTTGCAAGAGCATGTGGTTTAGTGTTGCATTTTATTTGCATGGTCCAGAGAAACTAGCGCTGACATGTTGGAGCACTCCGGAATAATAACATGCCGACTATAGAAGCATTGAGAGATGCGCGCATGCGAACCGTGCATTTCTTGAAAGGAGTGGATTCGAGGAAAGGTATAAACAATATCTGTACTTACGGCGGCCATACTTGCCTTTCTCAAGCATGATCACTTGTCCCCCGGTAGCACCAGCAACACGCCCTTGAGACACCGCCGACTCCTGGATTGAATGGCGACCCGCCTCAGGTCTTGGAAGGAGATCCGAAACACTGCTTTAGGCCAGATGTTGTACCTGGCGGGGCAGGGGCTAAAAGTAGAAATTAACAAATTTATCTGAAGTGATACATTTCTATAGCATAAACTCTAGGATAGCAGGATTTTTTAGGTCAGTGATGTGTTTTAATTAAACACAGAAATGGTTGGTTTATGTGATGAACCAGCAGCCCCCGTTTTGCATAAGTGTAACGCAGTGTCTAACGTTACGTCCGACGAAACACGAAATAAAAATTAAAGTTACGCCCAGCGTATCTTTACGTCAATCATTCGAGTTACGTCCGACGTAACCCAAAATAAAATTAAAGTTACCGTATTTAATCGAAAATAGGTCGACCCCTAATTATTGAACCCACTGAGAATAAAAAAAAAATATATCAAATAATGGTCGATCTTTTTTTATTTATTTTTAAGAACAGGGGAAAGTTTGGGCAAAAGGAAGAAACATGCCTTTATTTACCGTACTTTAGCTAAATCACGGGGCGATGCCAAAAACTTAATCACTGACAGAAATTCCGGGCATATCATCGTCGTCCGAAGCTTCGTCAGCTTGGTAGACATCCTCGGAAATTCGCAACAATATCTCACTGACACCGTTGTAAAGATGACGTCAAGAAGAAATGAAAAGAAGGTGGAGACGGGCGAAGCGACGAAAGACAAAATACAAAGACGCAAGCAACGCCCCGAGTCGAGTCGCCTTGAGCAACACGCGAGCCGAGCTCGCGTCAAGGAACAAACAAAAGTAATCTCCCTTTTTTTTTTTTGGGGGGGGGGGGGGCGCGTTTGCGAGGATGGAGGGGAAAGTGCATGGCGCATCGCGTTCCTCTCCCTCCCCTTCCCCGTTTCCCAGCGAGGGAAACGCTACAGGCGCAATGGCTAAACGGCCACTGCGGGTGGGCCGTCGGCTGCTGCTGTTTCGGTTGTTTTCGTGCACCAAAAGCTTTTTAAAACAAGAAGCGGCGCGGCTCTACGGCAACGCCAGCTCGGTGATTCGATAGCTCCATGCCCCCGGTAGGGTCGCAAAATTTGGTCGCGAATGTAGGTCAAAATTCTTTGGCTACGATTTCCGAAAAAAAAAAAAGGTCGACTTATATTCGAACTAGTCAGCCGCGCGACGAGACACACATTATGAAACCGATTGGTGCAAGCGACCAAGGCGACGTTTCTTAGAAACCCGAAAACCGAGCGACGCAAGCAGTGATAGTGAGAAATCTTCGTCGCTCGTCGCCGTCTGGTTGATCGCTATATTGCTTATATGCCGTTCAGAAAGGCGCTCGATACTCTTTCATACTTAGCGTGCAACGCTGTCAAAGCTACTGGCGCGAGCGCGTGGCTTCATCTATGGTTTTGTTTGCGCGAGAACGCGTGGAAATGATCAACGAGATCAAGCTCCATGCTCGCGCCAGTAGCTTTGACGGCGTTGCACGCTAAGTAACGCTAAGTATGAAACAGAATATAAGCGCTTACCATAGCATTGGGACCAGCCTCGCTGGCCTCGCATCCAACCGTAACCAGTCTTGCCTTTTTTTAAGCCGCCCAGGTAGAAGTTAACATCGTACATACATCGTTTTCAAGCATGGCTCCTCGCTCATTGGCTCGATTTACTTTTTCGGTAAATGACAAACCGTGATGAAGCACAATTATTCTAGCTAAAAATTGTCACGAACACTTGGCACGCATGCTTACACTGAAGCGCACCTAACTTAATTTAAAAGTAGAACGAAAAGGGGACGAGATTCGCTTACCGCTTCACGGAAAGACAGACGCCTTCGGATCCTAGGCCAACCGGCCGAACTTCGAAGTCGGCGATCGGACGAGGCGAGCTGGCCGCGCTGCGCTGACCCATGCTGACCACACCTGGGTGAACTATGAGAGGCGCCGTCGAGTTCAAAACCAGAGTCGCAGTAGAAACGGACCGCCAAACATCTGTCCCGTACAACGAACGAGCCGACGTCCCCAACGCGGCTACGACTCCGCCATCTTCTCCGCGACGACAGGAAGCTGGGGAAGCGGGGAAGCCGAGCAGCGAAAGCGGAAGTCACTGGGCGGCCGCTTCACGTTTCGCTTTTAGCCGACGCCGGTTTCGGTTGCCGAATCGTGGGGTTCCAGCTGGTTGCGACGAGAGGAGCCACGAAAAGACGCCGAGTTGGCCGTGTACGAGTCACGGTACGAGCAACGGGCCGTTGGCCGCTGTCGACCGGTGACGCGGTATCCTCGGCTTGGCGTCACGATCGGTTTGTTGCCGTGCACGTTGGCTTTGCTATGCGGTACGGCTGGTGCGGCTGTCGAATACTTGTGGTGCACATTATTCGAGACAGTCGCCCCAGGACGTCGCCGTGAAGAGTTGACCGAGGAATTTGTGTGAGCTCAACGTTGGTCTATGTTCCATTTCGACATGTATGGTATATGTAACGATACCGGTGGTAAATGATGGACGTTTAGTTGGAAGCTTTCGGTCGCCTTTCTGCATGTATGATTTGGTAATACCAGTGGTCCTGTGACGTAAGCGTTGTTTGGAAAGATGACGGTCGCCTACCTCATCGGACGCAAAATCATACCAGCCACACCGAATCACATGGCAATAAAACTGGCTGCGAGTATAGTCGGACGCGGAGCCATAGCGGTGCCGGTTTCTCCAGTTTTGTAAAACGCCAAACCAAACCAGCTTCATGCGTAATTACACGAAATTAATGTGGTATCATACCAGAACTGCACAAGCAGCAGATAGTTTTCTTGTACGTTTTTCCAATAGGGAATCAACCCTTTGCGTGAATATATAAGACGGAGCAGCATTTTACGGCGTTCTAAAAAAAGTATTAATTAGGACGCGTTTCCAGACTTCGGTTTCTTATCAGAGCGCATCTTTGCACCTGCGATGCTGCTACCAGTGGCTGCAGTGCGAAGCCACCTCCTCGCCTCCCTCATAGGATGGAGGGAAGCAAGGCGCATGTGTGTTGCGCTACTAAACCCCTAAGGAACAGGACCGTGGGCGCAGAGATGCGCTCCGATAAGAAACCGAAATGGATCCAGATAAAGCGTTTTTACAGAATGTATAAAATGCTACCCCTGCATTATATCCTTCTAAAAAGAGTTATTTAGTGGTTTCCGATGACTCTCATCAAGTATCTAATTAAAAAAACATGTGTTCATTTTCAGTAATTAAAACGTTAATTAACAAATTGTATTTAATTATCCGACTGATCGTTACGATTAGGCCCCTATTCTACGTACCCCGGGCCGTATAACTAACCTCCACAAATCACAGAAGTGTAGCTTTCACAACCTTTTTAAACAAATATATAAAGCTTAAAAAAATCGCCCTGTATAACAGTGAAAAGGCGATACCAACATGGTGAAGCCAAATGGCTCCACCATAATGGTATCGCATTTTTGCTGGTGTAGGATGTCCCATATTACGTTATGCTTATATGGTTATGTTCGTCTCCGTAGTTCCGACTCGATCCACTACGCTGGTATAGTATGTCCCATAATACGACACGCCTCTATGGGAACCATAGAGGCGTGTCGTAGAGGCGTGTCCTTAGAGAACCATAGAGGCGTGTCCATATGGGAACCATAGAGGCGTGTCCGACTGTATCGCTCCGCCTTAATCCACTATGTTGGAGCCACCTTTTCGCTGGTATAGGATGTCCCATATTACGGTTACGCTTGCATGAGGTTTTTCCGATCATCTTTCCGACATCAAGATTTTCCAATAGGGAAGCCCAATCTATACAGCTCGTCTAGGAGGATGTCATAGTCTACTGTATCAAACGCTTTAGCGACATCGATAAAGAGTGCACACACATACAAGTTGTGTTCGAAAGAAGAGTGAAGGAAGTCTGAAAAGGTTTCAAGAAGATTGGTGGTACCACGACCAGCGACAAAACAGTATTGGTTTGGCGATATTACTGCGTGTTTCTCAAGAAAACTTGACATAACGACAAAAAGATGTTTCTCCAGAATTTGTGAAATACAAGACAGTATAGAAATAGGCCTATACGAGGAAATCATGTCTGGTCCACCACCCTTAAAAAGCGGAACTACCAGAGCTTGCTTTAAGTCGTTGTAGACAATGCCAGAATCCAGAATGTTATTTATCAGAACGAGAAGTACGTCCTTTAACGAGTCATAATTCCGGCATAGGTCACATCCACACCGGCTGACCGGAAACGTTTAAACCCAAAAAGATAAGAACGCAAGTCTTGCTCCGTTAAAGAAGGAAGAAATGCAGATTCCGAGATTGACAATGCTGCGGGCAGTCGATCCCCAGCACAGTGAGATGCGACAATGCCTGCGCCTGCAAAGAAGCGATTGAACTTGTTCACAGTAAGAGTGAGATCAGTGCCTAAATATTTAATTAGACTATCGGCTACGTTCGTTTTCAGGCAGCCACGAAATTCGTTGATGATGGACCAAGTTTTTCTGACATCAGAACCAGCGTCAGAGATCTTTTTAGCAAAGTAGGACCGCTTCGCTGAACGAATGAGAGCATTTAAACGGTTCCTGTGGATGTTACAATCCAGCTTGAAAGCGGCATTCTTGGGAGAACGCCGACTCTGTCACCACAGTTGCTCTTTGAGTGCTATGGCCTCAAGTATTTCAGAAGTCACCCAGGGCAGTGTGGGCCTGCGTTTCTTGACATGCACAACCTTCTTTGATTGTCCTCGAAATTTTTGTATAACACTAGTAAAATTTGTATATACATTTTCGTTGTTGACAGATGACAACAAAGCTGCCCAATCATAACCGGTAATGAGCCGATCGAACATTTTCAAGTCAAGCTTCTCAAAGCGGTACCTTGCCTCAGTCACAGGAACTGCCTTAGTAAAGATACATTGACAAGCCACAAAGTAGTGGTCAGCTAGTTTTTGAAGAATTACAGCGGACTGAATGGAAGCATCAGAAGCGCGGACATTAATATGTTCAAGGCATGCAGAAACAAGATTCCCATTTAGCACTTCCTCTCCCGTTGGGCTTTGAATGGTGGATGTCTATACCATGATCCGAAAGAAGAGATAAATATTCGCAGACGTGTGATTTGGAACCCTTAAGCGAGTCAATATAGATATCGCCTACTAACCATACATTCACTTCATTAGTTAGTCCCCCCAAGTGTTCTCTCAGCTCATCTAAGAAGCTATTACAGTTTGAGGAAGGAGGTCTGTAAACTGCTAGCAATGCTATTTCATGACTGAAGTTAGAAATCTTAAGAGCCAGACATTCTGAGTTATTTAACGAGACATCAATTTTTGTTACTGACCACGAGTCCCTGACAAAGACACCGATCCCACCTCCTCTAGTATTGTCGCGATTGTAAAAGAAGCTATGAAACCCTGGTATTGTGAATTGTGGTACCAAGTCAACGCTTACATTTATCTCGGTCAAAATAAATGCATCAACTTGGTCGCAGATTTTAGTACTAATTACTTTGAATTCGTCCCAGTATTTTCGAATGCTACGAATGTTAACATGCACAACTGCGAAACGATCTGTAGAAGACGAAGCAAACGTGTCACTAAACGAAGTAAAGTCGGCATACTGGGAAAAACTTGTCATGACGGTTAAGTGATAAGATCGAGATCACGTTTTCGAGAGATTCTCACGGGAGGGGCGCCCTCTTCTTTTCGAGCGAAAATTCTCCCGTTCTTTACCCAGACGAATTTATATCCACGTTCCTTCCTCGCGAGCGAGCGAGCCAGAAAAGTTCCCTGTTAGATGGTGTGAGGTTCTCATTGAAATATACTTTGCCCGGTGTGCCCTCGCTGGCCAAGAGCATAAGCTTGCCACGTGCCTGCATCCATCGGTCTTTGATGGAAACTGACGCGAATTTCACCAGAATGGTTGGATTCTGATCTCGCTTGGCTGGTATCCTCTGTGTCGACAGGACATCAGATGGTAAGTGCCCTTTGAGTCCAAGCTTGTCTGCAAGCCCCACTAAAATAGGAGGAAGTGCCTCGCCGGTAGCAACTTGCCTTCCCTGAATTTCCATAGTGGAAAGGTGGCTCTGTTGCTCAGTCTCATTTATCTCTGATTGCAAGGCTTGTATAGTGTTGGCCTGCTCAGACACCGTGACCCGCAGAGCTTTCATTTCAGAGTGAATAACTTCGATTTCTTTTTCGTGAACTGATGTTGCTTCTAAAAGGCTATCATACTTCTGCGCTAAGAAGGCGATTGAAGTCTGCACTTCTTCAACAGATGCCTTCATAAGCTGTATTGAGGGCTTCAAAAGAAGTAGCTCATTCACCTTCCCTGGAAGCTCCATTAGTAAATCCACGCTCGACTTCAGAAAAGCAGAGAGTGTAATTTTCTATTGATTTCGAAGATTTGTCCCGTGAGCATGGGGGAATCGCTCTGGGAGATCACGTCACTACTCTCGTTGGCTCCGTCCGGAGTGGAGCTGTTGCCTTTCGATCGACAAGCTCTACATCGCCATTTTTCTTTTTTCTCGAGATTCATCGTGGCAAAGGTCAAATCGGCGATGCCGGAACATACCTTTCCGAGATAGTAGTTTTGAGCGCAAGTTGAGCACGTAATGAGGCGACCGTCAGGCGAGATGGGCTTTAGACACGCGCCGCACATCGTAGTGGACACAAGGCGCGGAGGAAAAGAAACGCGAGCAGTAGTAGGCAGGCTAGGCAAACCAAGCACTGAATCGACACCAGCTTGACGCAGGCCAGAAGAAGCTCAGTAGTGTAGGGGCGACCAGTTGCCGGGCCACAATGAACGGAGGTCTCTGGGTGACTAATCTCCAACGTAGTATAGCCCGGGGCTGGGGTTGAAATGATCACGGGCCGCAGGCCAATACGAGGACGACCCTCTGACAACAGGTGGGACGTTCAGTGGTGTCGGCAACAGCACCCGTGAAAGGCCACAGGTAGGTGACTCGAGGGTGGCTGTGGTCGATGGACGGCGATGGCAACTGTGCGGGGCTCCTATGCTCCAGGGTCCAGCGCAATGGCAGGGGCGGGTTAGGCCTCGTTGCAGTGAACAGGTAGATGATCTAAAGGTCCTGCTCCGCGGTGCGGTGGTCGGGGCCAGACCCCATGTTCGACGACCTGAGCTTCTTTAGGGCCGTCTTCGCGTAGCTCAGAGATGGCGACGTCTCAGATGACAATATGTACAGATCGAAAATCGGAGAGCACGCCGATGGAACATGTTCCGCCGCCGTGCACTGTAGGCGGTCAAGGGCTCGTCAAGCTGTGTAGCAGCTTTTTCCCTTGGTCGCCGCCATCGAGTGTGATGGAAGTAAAATATTATTATTATTATTATTATTATTATCTCCCGCTCTCGTCGTCGTCGTTGTCCAATCGTCCAATCGTCTACTACTACTACTACTACTACTACTACTACTACTACTACTACTAATAATAATAATAATCTTTTTATTCACACAACGCTATCGGTATGTCAAATGACGGGTCCGTCATTGACATAATAATGACAATAATATTAAAAATATTAATTTGATACTACTATTTTATATGAGAAAGAAGACAATATCCACGGCACAATGGCAGAACCGAGATGGCAGAGATATCAACACAAGTATCACACATACACAGGTATATAATAAATATGGAAACAAAACTTGTCGAGTTTACAAATTAGGACTTGTCAGTTATAACCACTTAATGTCATCTGATAAAGTCACAAGGTGTAAAGCAGTTCCAGGTGAAGCAAATTCAGCGGTGCTGGAGACGTCGGTGTGTTTGTGTCATCCTTTATTTGTCACATCCACCTTCGGAAATTTCTCAAAATGTATCACATCCACTAGCTCCTTTACACGCTTTTGTTTGAAATTTTATTTTTATTTCATTTTTTATATACCACACATGGACGTAAAAGGTTTTGTGGGAGGTATCATTTCAGAAAACACCATGACGGTACCGGTTCCAATTGGCAGCTGTGCCGACCTGAAACACAGCTCCAGCAAAAACAAACACACGGACGTGCGGCTTCAAATACAGGTACAACAAATGATTCTACGTGAAAGTAATTTCTTCCTTGTGATTTGTTTTTCAGAGAAAACAAAATACGCAACAGCGAGCAGATGTCAGCCTCAAGGTTTTTTGGGGGAAAAAACAGCTCAGTGGGGACTGACGGTTTCTTTAGTTTTGTTCCAGATGGTCAGGATAATATAACGATATTGAACGTATAAAGGTATACAAAAAACATAATTGTTTTTATTATCTTTTACTAATTTTAGGTGGCAGAGAAGCCAAGATAGCACGTTCCCTTTTTATTAACACACTGCGACGTTATTACACTCAGCTGCAGCGGTTGCGTTGTTCCATGTGTGTGCACATCACTCATATAAATTTAAAACATTTATCACCAGTGCTATGAACCGACATTTGTATCTTATATACCTAAATTGTGTCGTTCTTAGAGTTACGACTCTCTGTGATGCCAACTAAAACTTTGGACCGAACTGAGCTCAGGAGCTCAGGAGCCCCGAAGTTTCTCGAATATTTTCTAAACATCTCCTCTGGGGACCGTTTATTTTTTACTTGCCTACATACAATCAGATATGAAACTCCAACAAAAAACAGATACATATTTTTATGCTAACCGTAATCTTAACTCAACCTATGATTGAGTGGCTGACGAATCGAAACTGCAAACAAAATCAATAATTGCTTTGATTTGATCTCCAGGAACGACCTCTTCCTCTTAGTACTAACACATCGGCTCGTTATACATACAGACATTGAACAAACTGCACTTCACAACTGCATAGGCTTAATATTTAATACATAAAGATATTTAATCTTTAGTTTTAACTCTGTAGTAGTATATTCAGATTAGACAAGAGTATTCAGATGCAGCATTATGAGGAGGAGAATTTAACAGGACTGCCAAAAACAGAATGGCACGGGAAAATTAGGAAGAAAAGTTGACTGGGACACATACAACATTGTGAGGGGTTTCGAAAAGTCAGATGCACAAACAATATCTAGGTGGCTTGCGTTGTTATTGTATGTTTCGCCCGTATGGCAAATTGGGTAAAGGATACAAAAGGTATGGGGAACAGAAAGGGACGTCAGACGAGTTGCCACCTGAGCTGCTCTAAAAATATAAGGGTCGGTAGATCGGAACGGTCGGCCATGCCATGAAGGTTCATATAAAGAAATATAAGATTTGCCTTTTACCGACACCGAAAATGCGGTTCATATTTAGGCCACTCATTACCCTGGGGCCCTAAGCTGGACGCTTGGCGAGAACGACGGCGAGAAATCTGGCGGCCGCGATTGGCCAACGCCACACTTGACCTTGGCGCCGGCCAATCATAGCCACCGAATTTCTCGCCGACTTTTCCGCCAAGTGTTCAGATTAGGGCCCCTGGTTTGGGATGCATAAGTTTGATTGCGCAGATACCGATTTCTATATAGAGCTAAACATTTTGTTTTGCAGTTGTTTCAACCTAAAGAGCGTCGTCTTACAACCTCCACTCCGTACAGGTGACATATATTATATTTGAGACCTTGTTAACATGCGATAAAAAGTTACGAAAGTTTCTGAATTACAAAAGTATTCAGTCATTCAACACACCGAACCCAGTGCGCGCAAAGTGCAGTTGCTTATTTGAGATATGTTGCCGTCAAAACTTAATGATGAGTCAAAGAGCACTCCCAAGTCCCGTTGTTTTCTCGTACGACAAACTACACTTTAGCGAACACAATACCCAGAACATGTGATTTGCGTTTCACGGCTTGACGACATGAATTTTCTTTTGGTACTGTCGAAAAGGAGGCCATTTAGCGAATACCATTTGCTAAATGATTTTCCATCTCCTTGTAGCAACTCGCGATCTGAAGTAGTCTCAATGCGTCTAAATAGCTTAATGTCATTTGCGTACAGCACAAACGCAACGTTTGCTATATGCTTATACACATCGTTATCAAAGATAGAAAAAAGAAGAGGGCCTAGAACCGACCCCTGTGGCACTATACTCCGGAGAGAGGTGGCCATTGGCACGGACGACGCATGTTCTATTTGACAAATAATTTGTGCTACCCACAAAGCCCTCCGCAAACACTAATATCAACAAGTTTTGATATTAATGAGCACTGATTGACCACTTCAAACACCTTACTCGGGTCAAAGGAAATAACGTTGAGCTGCCCTTTGTGGCGGAAAGTTTCGGATGCCACAGACATATATAAAATCAGATTCGTTGTTGTCCAGCGTCCAGAGATTAACCCATGAAGGTTCGAAATTATTTTTGTTTCAACCATAAGACAACGGTTTGTGTATTAACTTTTCAAAAAGCTCAGAACATGTACAAAAAAGAGAAACTGATCTGTAGCTAGCTACATCTCCGCGACTTCCAGACTTGTATTTATGAACGACTGCTTTACTCCATATATCCGAAACAGAAGGGATAGGCGCTAAAACTTCGTGGAAGGCTTTCACCAGCGCGGCTGGTATCTCATCATGGACAAAATACATTGTTAACTTTATATTTTTATGCATTAAAGAACTATATCTCCATCCAGAGACAACAAAGGAATGTGCCCACTCACATCGAAGGATGATGGCTGGATGTGACCATCTACATTGTTCTTATAAACATAACTGAAGTGACACGCTAGGAGTCGCTTACGTTAATCGTAGTTTTACCCTCGTCATCAAACAAAAATGAAGGCAATAATAATATTATTAATAATAAATTTATTGCAGGTGCTTAAACGTCCTCAAAGTATCATTTCGGGACCGTCAAAGTCCCAAAGACTTGTAGGACTGGTCCCAACAGTAATAATAATAACAATATTGATAATAATATAAATGTATTTGTGAAGGAAGGGCATATTGAAGGAGGAGTGCAGGTTCGCCAAAGCCATCATGGGCTTGTGCGGCAAAACCAGCTATGTAATTGCATAAAAAATAGCCACTTATAAATAAAAAAATAAACAGAATTAAACAGAATTAAAAATAAAAACAGCAAGTTTTTACTGCAGTTTCAACTAAACACTGACGCTCCCAACATATAAAAATATCCCTTAAATGAAAAAAAATATAAAAAACACAAACACAACGCACTCGTGCATAATCAATCAATCAAAATTTATTATAGTGTCCAGGAACAACCAATCGGCCTTAGTGCTGGCACATAAAAAAACCGACCAAAAACACAAACATACGTACACAGAGACGCACGAGTGCAGAGGGGAAACGCAGTTCACCAGTCTGAGAATAATAATATTAACAAGTACGAAATACACTCAAATCAACAAGGAAAAACAAAAGCACAAAACAGAGACATCACCAGGTGTGAGAGCAAAAGCAAATAATTGGATATCGTACTGACAAACATCAACCCTTCAGCTGATCAGCCCTTTTCTTGCAGGAGGAAGTTTCGCACAGCGTTTCCGAACTTGCTCGCGCATGAGTTAAAAATATCGAGTGAATCAGAGTAGCGGTTATAACACTCAGCCGATCTTTGGATAGGGTTTATGTGGCTAAAATATCGAGCTATATAAAAATATGAATGGAGCCGTGTAGGCACACGTGGAACCCTCAGGCTCACTTCGGACAAAAGGCTGGGAGAGTTAATCAAGCCGTGCAAAGTCTTAAAAAATATCTGCCTTCACACGACGCTGCTGCAAGCTCAACAAACTGAGTGTACGTTTAAATTGGCATATATTTGCAAAAAAGTCAACAGCCCCGGACCGGCGCCCTCTTGCCAAAAGAACCACAAAACCTGTTACGTTCCTTGCCGCAAAGAGTGTGTTTACTCAATTCCTATGTCGTGTGGCGCCCGATACATCGGCCAAACGGGGCGCTGCTTAAACGACCGCCTGAGAGAGCACGCGAACGAGGTGAAGAAAGCGGTCTCCAACGGCTCGGAGGCTATTCACCGCCCCATCGCCAAACACGCATCGGAATGCACTTCCTGCTCGGCCGACCTTCCCTCTACCAAAAGAATCGGGGGTCACACCTCGAGGTATGGCCGGGAGATACAGGAAGCTTTCGCCATGTGTCGATCCAAGGACAACATCGGATCCCCTCCATTGCCCTTTCGGGGAAAGAGATTAGATTTCTTAGTTCGGAGCTGTCTCCCCCTACGTTCCCGACAGCGACTCAACCTTGACGGCATAGTGCTCCTCCTTCCCCCCCCCCCCCGTTTTTCACCTCCTTTCCACCCCCTTTTTTCACCCCCTTCCTTTTCCTGTATAAAAGCAAACCCTTGGTGTAAATAAATGTTGTTACCAGTTGGAAGTTTGTGTTTGTCCGTCCCTTCTCGTTTTTCTTCCGCAAGTTTAAACTGACGAGTTGCGAGTTACACCCAACGTTTAAACAAGGGTCACCTTTCTCAAGGTAACAATATTAAAAGATTAAAACAATTTCTTTTGGAGTCGCTCGACAGATAAATTGTTAGTTTTAGAAATTACGTTGCCAACAACCGAGGCGTACTTTAGCTGGGATCTAACCAAGGAACAGTACCGCGAGTAAAAAGCGGAAGGGCTTTCGAGTTCCTTCGTTATGCCCAAGGCCGACCGAACCACTCTGGTAACGTGAGTATGAAATCTCAGGGTTGTATCAAAAACGACTCCAAGGTCCCTCAGTTCAATTGCACGTTACAGCAGTTCGCCACAATAACTATATGGAAAAAGTATATCGTGGATCTTGCGAGAATGTCATCACTTTTTGTTTTAGAATGATTCAAACGGGGGTCAATGTCTAAACACCAATGACCGAAGGAAGGTGCATCATTCTGAAGCGTAACGCAATCCTCTAAGGTCGAGATTTTGTTTTTGTAAAGTTTTATACCATCAGCGTACTGCAGAAATGTAGAGTTTGATTAAACCTGAGAGGCATGATTTACAGAAATATTCAACGGGAGGGGGCCCAAGATAGATCCCTGAGCACTCCAAAGCTTGCCTTGAACATGGAGAAGATTGTATTGTTGACGCGGACGTTGGCTTGCCTATTGAACAAATACCTTTTTAACAAATTGTATACCGAACCCCGTACTCCGTACGAGGAAATCTTTTATGAGAGGGTGCTGGGGTTGACTAAGCCGAATGCGTTACTAGGTCGAAATAAAAAAACAAAACGGGACGTTGACCTCTATTACGAACTACTTCAGATGCTCCTCAGGCGTAAAAGATACGAGATTGGTAGAGGTCGATCTGCCTCACATGAAGCAGTGGTGATTAGTAATGATTATATTACAAAACTTGAAGGAGAGGAATTGATGGATTACCATATCAATTAGTTTGGAAAAAGAATAGAGAAGAGAAATCGCTTTGTAATCAAGAACGTCACTACTATTTCCAGATTTCAGGACCGGAACAACCACTGCCACTTTCCAGTCGGCAGGGAATATCCTTGAAGTCAAGGAGTTAGTAAAAATTGTGAACGATATAGGCGTAAATAATTTATGATAACCCTTAACAAATGCAGCGGGTATCCCGTCATGACGTGCAAGCATTGTGGGTCTCATTTTCTTAACACATAGCCTAACACATTCATCATCGACATCTACAAAACCTAATGGGTCACCATACCCGTCTCAGTGAGGCAATATAGTTGAGGAGAAGTTATTATTGTTATTGTTGACTCACGTGAAGTGATCCGGTGAACTCAGACATACCCTTCGCACTGTTGCTTTGCTGATTGAAGACAATTTCGGACTCAATAGTCTTCTCCATGCGCGATTTAGCGTACCCACAAAATTTCTGGGGATTTTTAACGAGATCTGATTCTACCGAGTAACAATGCGCCTGTCGATCACGGTTTAAAATTTTCGTACATCACTTTCTGCAAATTTTAACTGAATCTTCCCACTTTGGAATACCACATTTCTTAAACCTCCTATACAAATTGTTTTCTCTTTTAAAAGCTTCCTGGGTTCACGAGAGAAGCAGTTAGGCAAGAAAGATGTTTTAGATGTTTTGAGATGGATATGTATGTTCATGGCCTCCTGAACAAGACTTGTGTCGTTGACATCAGATGACTCCAAGACCCAGTCAACACCCGACAGATGGTTATACTGCCGCGCGCGTAGCTGCCCAAGTAGGCAGCACGCGCGTGGCCTAACGGTTATCGTACCTTCCTCCCACGCGAAAAGCCAGGGTTCGATTGCTGGGAGCGACGTGTCTTTTGTTTCTCCCTGAATTTGATTGTTCTGGCAAATTTGAGAGTCCTGGTGCTTGTTCGAGGTGCGAACGTTCTACGCGTCGAACTTTCTGCGGCAATTATTCCAGAAGCTCACGCGTGTACATAAGGGGCTTCGCGTAGCGAGCCAGAGTCAGTTTCGCCCCAGCGTTCGACTCTGCTGTCACACCGACTTCGACGCCCGCGACGTTCTGCTTTCTTCCGTTTACTTTTTTTATTTTTGGGCACAAGTTCACTCCATTAAACGTTTAGTTTCTTCAGTTATTATCGCCTTATCACTTGTCATTCGTGACAATACATTCCAGTGTAGTCCCCCACTGAATACTTATACGATGTGCGTGGGGAAGGACCATTAGAGGAACTGAGAAAGGGATGGTCAAAAACAGAAAGAACTACATAAAGAGCAGGCTGATAACTATCCTCAGGAACCAAAGAAAGTTCCTTTCGAGCCACACGTACACCGTCCGTGTTTGAAAAGCATGCATCTAAAGCATTACCCTGGTCGTTCAGAATGCTACTGTTCTGTCTAAGGTCTAAAAAAGGTGTAAAATTAAGGAGATAGTTGCACTTATTTTTACAATATAAGTTGTCAGTAAGGACATTAAACTGTGTCCAGTTAATACCTGGGCCGTTAAAATCCCCAAGATTAAGATCTAGCTTCCCTGTGAGTCATTTATTGTGTTTTGAATGTCAGCGAGACATCTTTGGAAATCATCTGGTGTCGTCTGAGGAGGAAGGCAACACAGACCTGTCAAAATACGTTCTCTCCTAGAACACACAATTTCCACCCACAGAGACTCGAGAAATCTTTCCAAATCCTCACGTCTTCGTGAGCTATATTGTCTGTTAACTGTGACCATTACACCACCTCCTACTCGGCCCCGGGAAGAGAAATCACGATCGTGGTCGTAGACATCAAAACCGGGCTGAAAGTAGTCGGCAAAACTAGCACTATTGCATAACCAAGTTTTCGTTGAGGAAGCAACTAAGTAATTAGAGAGAGTAATGTTGGTAAAGAAACATTCAGCTTTCATCCACAGCCTATGGACATTTTGATAAAATAAATCGATGTTACTCATCTTTGTACTTAGTGTTGGCCTTGTGGGCTTCTTCAGACGAGTGAAGGAGTCCTTGACGAAGTGGGCCCCTGAAAGGTTTACACAGACAATCCTTTGGCTACAAGGCAGGGTAAGAGAGTTTCTTGAAGTCTTCGGCAGCTACAGAGACGTAAAAGGAGGCGTAGGTATTCCAGGGAGTCTTCAGTTTATTGCACTTCAAGTTTTCCACATCGAGTGAACACAGATGCCCAATGATGTCAGTAGAGGTGTTGACCGGATCCAGCTTGGTCACAAACAATGCTTTCCGGCTGGGGGATGAGGGGACAACGGTCAGCTTGCATGCCACGGACGCTCCGGCTTGAGCAGGGATTCGAGCCTTCTGGCTGATCGGGTTTGGCTTAACAGGTAGTGCATCATCGTCGGACGCCACGCTCACGAGGGCAGAGACCCGTGCCTTCGGGCTTATGGGGTTCGGCTTACCAGGCAGTGCATCATGTTTCGACGCCACGTTCACTGGTGCATCTGCAGATTTTCCAGAGAGAGCCGAAGCGGGAGGAAGCGCACGGCCGCAGCGCATGTCATTCCACAATAGGGTTCTGCCTGAGCTTCAGCATTAATTCGTGCTCGCTTGCCAAGCACATCGCGTAACCCGCGAACTTCCGCCCGCAGGCAGGCGATAGAGCCTACCTGGAGTTCCGCCTGCGTGCTATCTGCTCACGACGGAGACTTGCGTTGTCCTTACCGAGGAAACCACTTCCTCGGTGAGGAAGAAATTCCTTCCAGCGCGTCGAGGAGAATGGACCGAAGGGACTGAAGGCTGGGGGCCCACGTGCGTCGAAGTCATCAGGAGAGGAGGCAGGCAGCGTCACCGGACGAGTAGGGCAGGCCGATGACGGAGGAGGAGAGCGAGCGAACTGGTCGTCGGGGTCAGTATAGACTACGCTTCGGACGTTAGGCCTAGCTCCGCCGTTGATCTTGACACAGCTCTGGTAGACAAATCAGCTCATCTCACGCTGAAGAAATGTGCGTTCGGTCTCCGGAAAGCATACGCACTTCGAATGCGCGCGAAGTAGGCTCTCAATGCAGCGCGGAAATCTTTGTCGTCCGTAAAAGCAGAGATAGCCAATCATGCATGCATCCTTATGGGCATCATATCCGCGCAGAATAATAATAATAATAATAATAATCAATCAATGTTTTTATTCAAGTGCCCAGGAACACCCTTGCGGTCTTGGTACAACAACAGCAACAACAACAACAACAACAACAACAACAACAACAACAACAATAATAATAATAATAAAGTAATAATAATAATAATAATAATAATAATAATAATAAATTTATTTACGCAGGATGTATTCAGGACGGCACTAGGCAGGTTCGTCGAAGCCAGCAGGGGCTTGTAGGACTGAACCTAATTAGCAGAGGTAAATCAGGAAGTTTCGGAAAATAATAAAATAAAGCAGAAAAACACCACATGGTTTCTTCAGTTTTGAAAACTATACAAAAATGTCAGTCAGAAAGTTATTGTCAGAGTCAAGGAAAAAAAAATACACAATACAGATATAAGCTCTTTTCCTAGTAGGAGGGAAAAAAGAGGTATGGAAAAGTTCCAGTCGTATAGTATAAGAACTTGATGATAGGAGTCATACACACGGACACACACACGCACACATACGCGCACATACAAGTACACAGACGTTATTGCATTACACTACATAAATAATGTTGAGTCGAAGAAATGTTCATGTGAGGAAGCAACACCAATTATGACGAAACCAGAAAATGAGATATTATAAGGCCTCTTCATCGATGGAAAGTGTGCGGAATGCCTTTCTGAGTTTCTTTTTGGAAGTAATCTCTGAAAGACTTGGTGGCAATAGGTTAAAAATCTGAGGGACGTAGTACGAACGCATATTTTTGCCGTAGCGGGTATAACATATCGGAGTAAGGAATCTTGAAGCTTTCCGCAAGTTTCGTGAGATGGGGCGTGGAGACTTAAAATCGTCATTCCAGTTGTACTTGAGAAAACTGTCTCCAGAAATAGGGACTGAAAAGTTGGCATTGCTAGCGCTTGAAAAAGATCTAAATCCGACAAACCGCGGTTGTATCCCACGCTACTCAGTATTCCCTTCAAGACACTGTTGATTTTTTTTTTGCCATAGTTTTGGAGCATTTACCAAAAATAGTTATGCCATACCGCAAATTGGAATAGGCTAATGCATAAGCAACGCGTTTACGTAGAATGAAAGGCATGAATGCTTTGGTATTATAAAGCAGACAGGAAATACTTCGTAACTTAGCACACAGTTTCGTGAGATGCGAGTTCCATGAAAGATCGGAATCAAAATGTATTCCGAGATATTTAACAGTGTCGGAGTATTGTCGTGATTGAGGGTTCCGACGAAGGCTCCCAGCCCGGCGACGCTACCTTGTGCCGGGTAGGAGACAGGACAGAGGAGCCGGTAGGCGACGAGCTCAGCGAAACAGAACACTCTATATTTACATTAATTACAACATCGTTTCAGTGTTCGTACAACAACAACTTCACGGGTGTCCTTCCTTTATATCTCCGCCTCGCCATCTCGCCGTCCACTGGCTTGTCCAATCGCAGGGGCCTACGTGGTCCTCGGCAGCCAATGCGGAAGAAGTTCGTGGCGGGTCTCTCGGCGTGGTGGCTCGCTCGCTGAAGAGACACCCACACGCACACGCAGACACGGACACCCAGCTTGTACAAAGGTGGCCTCGAGAGCCCAGTTCTTCAAAGCTCCCGCACGAGCCGCCGGTCGGTGCGCGAGCGTGCTTTGGTCGACGTGAGCCAGGGGCACGCGCCGCTCTCGTAATCGTAGTACGGGTGTGTTGTAGCCTTTCACAACAGCTCCTCCGCCGCCAGGAAGAGTGTCTTGAGGGGGAGCAGTTAGCAACCGCTCTTCCGAGAGACGCGGTTTCGCTCTGGGGTTCTCGGCAGGAGTTCGGGCACTCGTTCAACCTGGGAAGAGGTAGACACACGGAACAACCACACCAGACCAAACCCCGCGCCGATGAACACCCAGCCCCTCCCTCAGTCCGCCAGACCATCACAAAATAACCAAGCAGCTCATCAATTCTCTTCAAAGCCCTTGCGCTACGAAGATAAACTAGAGAGCTTAGAAATACTGTAAGCTGAAAAGTTGGATACAACGGACACCCGTGAAAAAAACAACAACGACAAAACAAATTAATTTCCCCCACTATAGCCGGCTCACCGAGATAGTCATTTCTCTGAACACGCCTTGCGAGCCACAACAAAATTTTTCCCCGGAGAATTTCGAAAATTTGCCGCCACTCATCAAGGCTCGCCCTTTTTGCTAAAAGCTACGGCTGAGCCCATCTGCGTTTCCATTAAGCTGTCCTTTTCTGTACTTTACCTCAAAATTGTACTGCTGAAGGATCAAGCTCCACCGAAGAAGGCGGCCATTTTTGGGCGACATGTTTTGGAGCCACTGCAATGGACAGTGATCTGTCTCTATGACAAACTTGGTGCCTGAGAGATAACATGAAAGCTTTTGAACGGCCCAAACGAGACATGCACATTCCTTCTCTGAGGCGCTATAAGCTTCTTCGCGTGTGGAGAGCTTTCGACTAATGTAGAGTACCGGCCGCTCGTTCCCCTCATCATCGGTCTGACTCAGGATAGCTCCGACCCCGCGATCGCTGGCGTCACACTGCACTACGAATTCCCTCGCGTAATCTGGTGCCCTCAGCACCGGCCCCTTTGTTAGCGCCTCCTTCAACGAGTTGAACGCACGTTCCTTTGCTTCGTCCCATTGAACTATTTGCGGCTCGGATTTTCTGAGGGCGTCGGTGAGCGGGCTTGCTATGTGCGAATAGTTCTCTATGTAGTGCTGATAGTAACCAGAAAGCCCCAGAAATGCACGTATTTCTGTTTTCGTCTTGGGACGCCGGTGCTCTGCGACTGCAGCAGTCTTAACCTCAGAGGGCCGGCGACAACCTTGTCCGATCACATGGCCCAAATAGCTGACCTCAGCTCTCCCAAGCTGGCATTTTTCGGGCTTGACGCTAAGTCCCGCCTGGCGAAGCCGATCTAGAACCGCGCGTAGGTTTTCCACGTGGGTTTCCCAGGAATCCGAAAAAATAGCCACATCATCCAGATAGGGGAGGGCGAAGTCGCGAAAATCTCCAAGGACACGATCCATAAGGCTAGAAAAACAAAACGGCGCGTTTTTCAGGCCGAAACTCAACATGATCGGCCGAAAGGTGCCAATGGGAGAAATAAACGCGGCGTACCGGCTAGCCCGTTCGGTGAGAGGGACCTGCCAGTAGCCCCGCACTAGGTCTAACGTCGATATAAACCTAGCCCCGCTAACTACCTCTACCCTCTCCTCAATGTTCGGGATCGGGTAGGTTTGATCACGGGTGATAGCATTTAGCTTTCTGTAATCGATACAGGGCCTAGGGTCTTTCCCTGGTGCTTCAACAAGGATCAGGGGCGATGTGAAGTCACTGTCCCCGGGTTCAATAACCCCGAGCTCCAACATGCGCTTGATCTCCCTTTCCATTATCTCCCTTTGTCTTGGAGATACTCTGTACGGCCTAGAACGAACCGGTTGATTTACAGTTAGCTCGATGTCGTGGACCACCAAGGTCGTTTTTCCTGGCCTATCTGAAAAGGTCGTTCGAAACTCCCCGATCAACTGGGTTAGATCTGCAATCTGAGCGGGCTGGAGTTTCTCATGAATTATCATTTTTGCGCAGAGCTCTTCGATAGTGAAGCATCCGTCACCTTTGAGGAAAGGGATCTCATGCGGCATCTCCTCTGGCGCGTTCAGAGTTAAGTTTACAATAACCTCGCGTTCTTTGTAAGGCTTCATGAGGTTGCTGTGGTAAATTCGCGTGTTTCGCCGCCTCCTTCTAGCTCAACTGCGTAGTTTGTGGCAGACAGCTTCTGCAGAACCCTGGCTGGGCCTTCCCATTGAACGTCAAGTTTGTTCTTTCTACAGGGAACAAGAAGCATGATCTTGTCGCCCACCTCAAAAGTACGCAGCCGGGCTGATCGGTCATAATAAGCTTTTGCCCTGTTCTGTGCGGTCTTCGCGTTCCTTTCCACGATCCCCATTGTCTTATTTAGCCGATTCAACAACTCCAGAACGTACTCGACGACCGTTGGGTTTTCCTTTTGATCCTCCCAGGATTCTCGAAGCATACGCAGCGGTGTTCTCAAAGCCCTCCCGTACACTAACTCCGCGGGACTAAACCCCGTCGTCTCGTGAGGTGCAGTTCTAAGAGCGAACATCGCCGCTGGGAGGCAGGCTTCCCAATCCCTTCTGCGCTCCACACCAAGAGCGCGCAGAACGCGTTTCAGCACCGAGTGAAGCCTTTCCACGCTGTTCGATTGTGGGTGGTAGATGGAGCTGTGAACTAGCCTTATACCACACTTCTCGAAAAAGGTGGTAGTTAGTAAGCTAGTGAAGACGCTTCCCTGGTCGCTCTGAATTTCTGCTGGAAACCCCACCCTAGAAAAGATGGACAAAAGAGCGTCCACCACGTTAGCCGAGGACAGTTCCTTCAGTGGAACTGCCTCTGGAAACTTTGTGGCCGGACACAAAGCTGTCAAAATATACCGGTACCCCGACTGCGTCTGAGGAAGTGGTCCGACGGTGTCGATCACGAGACGGCGAAATGGCTCAGTAATTACTGGAACCAATGTCATAGGGGCTTTCTGCCTATCCGTAGATTTCCCGACACGCTGGCATGTGTCGCAGGTCTTCACAAATCCCTCGACGTCCTTCCAGCATCCCGGCCAGTAGTACTCCTGCGTCAGTCGCGCCTTGGTTTTTGTTATCCCAAGGTGTCCTGACCAGGAGCAATCGTGGGCGAGGTGGAGCAAGTCCGCTCGGTACTTACGGGGAACGACAAGCTGGTCGAACGACTTTCCCTTTCGGTCTCGGTACTGCCGGTAGAGCACGCCTGATCTCGTTTGAAACGAGATGTTCTTCCTGGCTATGCCTTCCCTCTTACTTCCCTGGATATCTTTCAGGGATGGATCATTTTTTGCTCCAAAATAAGCGTCGGCCTATCCAGTTTAGCTAAAGCCTGAAAGCTGGTGGAGGCCGGTGAGAGAAGTAGGCCGTCTTCTTCCTCATGATCGGCAGTCTGCTCTACCCGTTCCATCCCTGGCTCGGTGTTCTGGTGCTGCGATTCGGCAAATTCCCCGACACTCCAGGCTTGTCTCCCGACTCAGCGGAAGGGGAAGCCTCTTCGACGGAGTTATAGCTCAGCTGCCTCGCTAGAGCCTCGTGCCTTCGAGCGCGTCAGGGCCAACACTGTTTCGTTCGCGAAGCTCAACCCCCTCTGTTGCAACATCTCTTCAGACTTATTTGAAAAGAGGTACGGATACGGCAAGGGAAGTCTGCTGGAGACTGCCGCTTCGGTTTCTAGGACTCCAAAAGGTCCCGAGATAGAAACTTTAGCGATGGGCAAGCAAACACTTTGCTCTTCTACCACCTGTCGAATCCAAGCGCAGTCTCCAGTGTACTCCTCTGGTCGCACGTACGTAGGGTGTACGACGTCCATCGTCGCGGCTGAGTCTCGCAACACACGGCAGTCTTTGCCATTTACTAGCATTTGTCGCGTGTAGGGCTCTAACAACCTCTCGTTGTCTTCGCTGTCACGGACATAGTGGAAAGCCACTTTCTTTGTGCAGCTGGCCGCAAAGTGGCCCGGCTCTTTGCAATTGAAACAAATAGATGGTCTCCTTTTTCGAAGACCTTGCTGCCTTCGCTGTTTGGTTTCGGCTGGTAGCCAACTTTCCTGTCCGCTGCATCGACTTCCTTTTCTTTAGGTTTCTGGAAAGACCCCTCGCTAGCGAACCGTCTTGGGAACGGCTTTCCCACCTCGTTCTTTTTCGACCAGAAAGCTTTCTTACCCTCTTTGTCCCTCTGCGCCTTGCCTGAGCTATCACCTTGCAGGCCTCTTCTCATCGCGTGTTCCTCCGCGAGCTCCGCGGCCTTCAGGAGATTAGGCTCGCTGAGCCTGTCCTGAACCCAGAACCTTACGGCTTCAGGGAGCTCCCGGAAGAACTGCTCCGTTGCAACACACTCGACCACCTTATCGTGGTCTCCGTGTGCCCCGGCACTCTTTAGCCACTCTATCAAATCTGCCTTCAAGTTATATGCGAACTCTGGCCACGATTGAGATGGCTTCCTAGATGCTTGACGGAAGCGTTGGCGAAATGCTTCCGTGGACAAGCGATACTTCTTGAGAAGCGCGGCCTTTACTTGGTCGTAATTGTCGGCGTCCTCTCTTGTTAAGCGCGCTATTACGTCCGCCGCTTCGCAAGGGAGTAGCGTCAGTAGCTTATGGGGCCATGTCTCGCGGAGGAAGTGCACTTTCTCGCACGTTCTTTCGAAATTTACGAGAAACAACCCGATGTCCTCGCCCAACTTATATGGCTGAAGAAGATCTTTCATCTTGAACCTCTTTGCCGGTTCAAGGCTAGCTGCTGCTTGATTCGGAGACTCGGCCTCCAGTTTCTTAAGCTCAAGTTCCACTTTCTTTAGCTCTAGCTCCTGAGTTCGCCTTTCTCTCTCCCTCTCGTGTTCTCGTTCTCGTTCCTCTCTCTTTCTCGCGTTCTCGTTCTCGTTCCTCTCTCTTTCTCGCGTTCTCGTTCTCGTTCTCTCTCGCAGCTCTCCCTCTCTCTGAGTGTTTGCAAACACTCTATCAGCTCCTCATCGGTAATCTCTGCGTCCCGAATGAGCTTGATGATATGTGGCTTTCGTTTGGCTTGTCCCAAATCGATTCCCAATTCGGTACAAACCTGTACCAGTTGTGGCACACGCAACGTCTCGAGATTCATGACTCTCTCTGTGTATCGGCACCCTTTTAGAACTCAGGAAAGCTCGCGTCCAACGGAAACACACTCGTTTAGACCGATACAATTTCCCCCAACCCCTAACAACAAATCTAATGGCTGTCAGGTCTGGCGGATCCAAGAAAGAGGGCCGGGCACTCACCCACACCGAGAGTCATGGTCCGGCGAAGTCGATCCGGCGTAGTCGAATTCCACGAAGTCGAGTCCCACGCAGTCGCATCCCACCGCTGCCAACCAGTTGTCGTGATTGAGGGTTCCGACGAAGGCTCCCAGCCCGGCGACGCTACCTTGTGCCGGGTAGGAGACAGGACAGAGGAGCCGGTAGGCGACGAGCTCAGCGAAACAGAACACTCTATATTTACATTAATTACAACATCGTTTCAGTGTTCGTACAACAACAACTTCACGGGTGTCCTTCCTTTATATCTCCGCCTCGCCATCTCGCCGTCCACTGGCTTGTCCAATCGCAGGGGCCTACGTGGTCCTCGGCAGCCAATGCGGAAGAAGTTCGTGGCGGGTCTCTCGGCGTGGTGGCTCGCTCGCTGAAGAGACACCCACACGCACACGCAGACACGGACACCCAGCTTGTACAAAGGTGGCCTCGAGAGCCCAGTTCTTCAAAGCTCCCGCACGAGCCGCCGGTCGGTGCGCGAGCGTGCTTTGGTCGACGTGAGCCAGGGGCACGCGCCGCTCTCGTAATCGTAGTACGGGTGTGTTGTAGCCTTTCACAACAGTATGGAACTTCATTACAATAACATGGCGAACAGTGGGACGTGTGGAGATAAAGAGGAATATTTAAAGAAACAACTTTTAAAGGATTATGAAAGCAAACAAGCTTTGTTTTAGTTATATTTATAGTAATCAAATTCTGGTTAAACCAGTCCATCAGTTCGTTGGAACAGTGTTGAAGTGTTTCCATTGCTTTCGGGTAGGAAAGGTGACGTGTCAATAAAAGAGTGTCGTCAGCGTATTGGTAGAGAGTACAATTGGAAAGAGCAGTAGCCATATCATTAACGTAGATGTTGAAAAGAAGTGGTGAAAGGATAGAACCTTGAGGAACGCCGGCTTGTAAAGAAACTTTTGTACTATGTACATTATTGATTGCCGTTAGCTGAGAGCGGCCATGTAAGAAATTATTTAACAGTGAGAGAAATGGGCCGCGAAAGCCACTAGTGGAAAGTTTTTGCAGTAGAATGGAATGGCTAACTGTATCGAATGCTTTCGAAACATCTAGGAAACAGGCACAAGTAAATAGGTTATTGTCAAAACCAAAGTTCAGGTCGTCGGATAGTGCGTCAAGAAGTGGCTGCGTGCCTCGACCAGCGATAAATCCATATTGATTCGAAGACATAATGTCATGTTTGTCAATAAACGAGCACATTGTATTATATAAGAATTTCTCTAATATCTGAACAAGACATGGCAAAATGGATATTGGACGATAGTTTTCGACCCTACTTCGGTGGCCTCCTTTGAACAGAGGTTTTACAACAGCAAGTTTTAACTCGTTAGGTATGATGCCAGATTCTATTATTGTATTGAACAGAAGGAGAAGTGTGTTTTGAATATAACGGAAGTTTCTACGGATGTCATTCAGTCGTATGCCGTCAAATCCTGGAGATTTGTTGGGTTTGAGGCTCATTACTATAGATTCCAGATCATCTATAGTCATCGAAGGAAGCAAAGCTGAAGCCGAGTTGGAGTAAGAAAGAGAGAAGGAATTGGGGTTGTTTCTTGCTTTACCTGAGAAGGACGCAAAATACTGATTGAAGAGGTTGGCAGTTGCGAGTGAATTGTGTCCGAAGACATCGTCATATGAGCTGCCATGTGAACGCGGAGGAAGGCCTCGCAGGTCATTAATCAATTCCCAAGTTTTGGCTGAGTTCCTCCGATATTCGAAGAACTGTTTTTGAAAATAAATTCGCTTTGCCGATCGTATAAGCGCGTTGACTTTGTTGCGGATGGTCCTAAATTCTAGTTGAAAGATCTGGTTTCGTGGTGAGCGGCGGCAACGCTTCCAGGCTAACTCTTTAGATTTAATGGCAGACAGTATGTCATTATTTAACCAACGTAGGTCTGTTTTCCGCTGCTTTAAGTATATACATTTTTTTGAGGCGTTAGAGAACTGTGTCAGGAGTTGAACAAAGGAATGGTAGATTTGGGAAGGAGAAATCGAGACTTGGAAGGTGGCCCAGTCGTAATTGGCTATATAATTGTCGAAAGTGCGTTGGTCAACTATCGTAATACGGCGAGTATTAGTACTAGTGTCAACAGAAGTCGAACCAGGAAATTCTAAATGACATGTAACGAAGTAATGGTCTGATATTTTTTGTGTTATAATTGCCGAGCTTGTTCTTGCGGATCTGGCCCTTAAGTTTATATGGTCAATTGACGAACTTACAAGTTTATTGTTTAGGAATTCTTCCCTTGTAGGAGTGAGAATTGTGGCTTCAACTCCGTAATCGGATAGCAAAGTAAGGTACTCACAGACGAGCGATTTCGAGGGCTTCATTAAATCAATGTTTATGTCACCAGTCAGACAAAGGGTTGCATTTAACGGAAGAGATTGTAAAGAATATCGTAACTCGTCGAGAAAATCCTGAATGCTTTCGGAAGGTGGGCGATAAATAGCCAATAAGTAGATGTCATATACGGAGTTAAATATACGTAGTGCTATTGACTCACAAGAAGTGAATGAAACTGTTATCTTGGAGTGAAATAACGAAGTTTTAACGAATACCGCAATACCACCCCCACGTTTGTTATCACGAGTGTGGAAGGAGCTGCTGAACCCGGGTAATGAGAAAGCATCAACTTCTTCGATGCGAATATTAATTTCGGTAAGGATAAATACATCTGCTGTTGGAAGCACGCAGTCTACTGCTAACCTAAATTGGTCCCAGTGTTTCCGGAGGCTCCTTATATTGACATGAAATAAAGTAAATGAAGTATCCTGGCTAGGTTGGATGTTTTGAGAGTATGAGTGAAAGTCATTAAACTGAGAGTAAGTGACCATATAAGCCTATACAATTTGTTCCAAAGCAGCAGCATTGGTGATGCGGAGCACAGCAGAATTTACATCGTGCCTCGCGAAAATCTGACCATGTCGAACCCACACAAATTTGTATCCCTTTTCTTTTCCTTTCGTTCGCGCCATCCAGAAGAGTTTTTTGTTGGCATCTGTGAGATGGTCGTTAAAGTAAATTCTAGGCTGAGATTCTTCATGAGGCAGAGATCTCAAGCGGCCGCGACATGCCATCCAGCGTTCTTTGAGAGCAACCGAAGAAAAATGAACCAAAATTGGGGGAATGGCATCATGCCTAGCAGGCAGGCGGTGTGCAGCCTCTACATGAGTGAGCTGAAAGCTGTCAATGTTCAGTTGACCTGCTAAGTCTGTGAGTATACCATTGAGGTTCTCCTTAGAGGAAAAAGGGATACCGTGAATTTCCAGGAAAGATTGACGATTGGACTGATCGGTGGAGTTTTGTGCGGCTTTCAGTTGTTGAATCTCTTCTGCTTGGTCGTTCTGGGTGGCTTTCAGTTGCTGATATTCAAGCGCTTGGTCGGATATTTTTGAATGCAAAGATCTATTTTCTGCTTGGAGTTCCTTGACTGCTTGGTCTTGAGATTTTGTCGAGTTGACAAGTGAGTCATACTGGGCCGAAATAAAGGCCACAGATTCTTGCATCTCAGTCACGGAGTCGCGCAAGGCGTCGACCGCGAGCTTCATTGATAATAGGGCATCGATTTTGGGGTGCAAGTCTTGGAGATTATCAACGGAGGCTTTCCAAGAGAGCAGAAGATCAAGTTTCTGATGAAGCGTTGACAGCTGCGTTCCGAATTCGGTGCACTCGGTTTGGGAGCTTTGGGTGTCACAGTTCAAAGTAGGATTCGGATTTGAGGACCCGTCCCGGCACGCAGGGCATCGCCATTTTTCCTGCTTGGTAGTGCTCATAGCCTTAAATGTGCCGTCAGCAACCCCAGAGCACTTTTTCCCCAAATGATACTGTCGTAAACAATCGCTGCACTTCATGCATCTGCCGTCAGTTGGTATAGGAGCTGAGCAAACTCCGCAAACATCGGCCATGACTTGAGAATGACGACGACGGAGACGAGGCACGAGATGGAACAAAGTACCAGCTATCAAAAAGAGGAACAGTTCCAGGCTCACCGACAAAATAAGGTGGGGAGCATCAAGCGAAGAGTACCAGCGTTGGTGCTCGTATGATGACAATGGCGGCGGCGCAGCTATGCCGAAAATCTTGTAGCTGTTCGGCTTGAAGTGACGAAACGGTAGCTTCACCTTGTGCCGTGGAAGAGAGCGTCAACAGAGGCAGCGAAGCGTCGCACCGTCAGCACCTTGAGGTTCCTTGGGATTGGTTTTGGCAGCTAAAATTTCTCGGAGCGGTGGAAACGAACGGCTTGGCCCTGGCGTCTTCTTCTTCTTCTTTAATAATAATAATAATAATAATAATAATAATAATAATAATAATAATAATAATAATAATAATAATAATAATAATAATAATAATAATAATATAATAATAATAATAATTTTATTTGCCCATCAGGAATGCAATGATTATATGTATGGGCACATCAAAGCCAGCTAAAGGCTTGTGTGATGACACCCTAAAAAAATAAAAAAACGATAAGATCGGCAAAAACGCAAAAATAGAAGAAAAAAAAACGACGAAGCAAAGGAAAACATTGTTAGGACAGAAAGGTATACATAAACGTTATCAGAACTATTAGAGCAATGGGAATGAAAGTATAATCAGCGACAAGCCAAGAGCCGAGCGCGATCTGGAGAGGAGGAAGCAGACGAAAGTCTGGAGTAGTGAGAGAGGCTTCTCTCCAGGTGCTTCAAATACAACTATATACACTATCGGAACCGCCAAAGCCCTAAAGGCTTGTAGGACTTAGTTCCCTACAAATTACTTAATGCACACTCGAAGCAAGTTGGTATAAACCTTTCAGAGATGTAGAACGCGTGACAGAAAGAAATATATACAAACAGGGGAGTAGTGCACAGCGCACAGAAGTCACATCAAGTAGAAAACAAAATGAAAACAAAAATTAATCGGCACTTTAATATAGTAATAATAATATTAATAATAATAATATTTTTATTACTTGAAAAGACAAAAGGTACAGAATATCAGGCCTGCCAAAGCCACATCGGGCTTGTCTGGCAGCGCCTGGCAGTCAGTGAAACGAAACCGCACAGATATAGTCAGCAAAAAATAAAACACAAACAAAACATAACATTCAGTAAACAATATTAAAAACTAATACTTCTCAAGGCATTTTTAAGTTTGTATTTTGTTGTTATATTATGAATTTCAGAAGGAAGTTTGTTGAAGATTGCTGGCACGTAATATTGACGAATTCGTTTTCCAAATTTTGTTGAACATCGAGGTATACAATAAGGGTGTTTGGGCCTAAGATAACGCGACGGAATGTACGGCGTTTTAAATTGGCTAGCCCAATAGTGCCTGTGAACAATAGTTTGTATCAAAAGCGAGCTAAAGTTAGGAAAACCCAGTATTTTAAATACATCGACATCCTTCTCTAGACGCAGGTCATATGAAATATTTTTTAACGTAGAACGTAAAAGGCAGTTAATTCTATCTTGCCAGCGAAGAGCACAATGACCGCAAACAGTCACATCATACCGAAGCACACTATATACAAGAGCACGAACAACAACTTTTCGTACCGAAATGGGCATATAATAGCGGATATTATACAACATACAACATACTGCACGAAGTTTCTTACAAACATGCAAAAGATGAGAATTCCACGCAAGGTCGCTGTTAAAAAACACGCCAAGATATTTCACAGAAGATGTATATTTTAGAGGTGTACAATCAGAAGGCAAACAATCTGTCGTATGCAACAATAAAGAACAAGTTAGAGAAACTTTTTAGAGCGCTGTCGAAACAAATAAGTTGAGTTTAAGAAGCATTAATTACAATTAAATTAGCTGAAAACCAGTCCATAGCTTTAATAGCCGCAGATTGCAAAGCAGCGACAGCTTCTAAATAGTTGGATGCTCTGGCTAACAGGACAGTATCATCGGCATACTGGAATAAAGAAATTGGCACAAAAATGATATTTAGGCAAATAGTCTTGAATTTACGTTTCAAAGCTCCCCGAAAACTTACGTCAAGGAGCACAGAGGGGAGGTTGTTAAAATATGGGATACATAAAAAAGACGAACGCATTTTTCAAAATATCTTTTGATGCGTGGCGTTTGATAAGGTCTCACATCTCGAAGGGCGCGACAAACAGTGTTGGGGGTCTTAAACGTGTTATCCCAGTAGTGCCTAAGCACTATTGTTTCCAAAAATAGTGATCTAAATGTTGGTAGCGAGAGGTCGTTAAAGAGGTTATGAGATCTTTGGAGACTAGAACCGTAAGCTACACTACGCAAGATGACATTCAGTAATTAGCTAACTTTAGGCTTTAATAGGGCCGTACACTGTCCGGATACAGTTATTCTGTAACGGAGAATACTATAAACAAGGGCATGCGTCAGAAGTATTCTTGTTGTTATGGGAAGAAGTATGAGAAGATTATATAAGGGGCACGAAGCGGCTCGGTAATTTCTAGAAAATATAGAGGAAGTGAGAGTTCCATGAGAGGTCGCAATCAAAAGAAAGTCATATATTTCATACTGTTCACATAGAAAATGGGCGCACATTCGCAAGAAACATTGCCTGACGTGTGAAAACAATTTATTTGTCTAAAAGAGCCCGTTTTAGTGCACTACGAAAACTCTCTAGTTGTGTTTTTTTCGCGTTTACTCCAATGACATTGGCTGAAAACCAGTTCATGAGCCGTAATACATCTGAATGGAGTAGCTCAACGGCCTCATGGTAGCGTACATGACTCGACAACAGGACAGCATCGTCAGCGTATTGAAATACTGTGCAGAAGTTGACCGCCTTCGGAAGATCATTGACATAGATGTTAAAAAGAAGAGGCGATAGTATCGAGCCCTGTGGAACACCAGCCTTTAGGGACATTTTCAAACTCCGAGCTCCACATATTGAAACGAGTTGTGTACGACTTGACAGAACGTTTTCTAGCAGTGTGTAAAAATGGCCTCTGAAGCCGAGGATTAATAGCTTATTTAAAAGCACCTTATGGAGACTGAGTCGAAAACTTTAGAAACATCGAGAAGGAGTGCACACGTGAAAAGATTATGGTCAAATGCATTATGAAGAACGTCGCAAAAGTCTTCAAGTAAAAGTTGGTGCCTTCTCCCTTAACGAAACCGCACTGTTGGGGAGACATAAGGTTAAATTTATCTAAGAACACTGACATTGTCAGGAAAATGTGTTTTTCTAAGAGTTTCGCCATTGAAGGTAAGATAGATATAGGACGGTAGCTTTCGATGTTACTATGATCCCCATTTTTGTATAAAGGCCTGACAATAGTTGTTTTGAGATCTTCTGGAATATTACCTGACGTTATGAATCCGTTTAACATATTTAGTATCACATGCGTCAATGGTGCATAATTTCTCCGCAGATCAGCCATCCCGACGTTATCAATTCCAGGAGACAAACCCGGCTTGAAACTAAGCAACATACCATGTAGACCTTGCTCTGTAATTTCTGGAAGGAAGGCAGACGCTACATTCACCGAAGCTGCTTTTGAGGGACAAACTTCGCTACCGCGTGAAACATTTGAAGTTTTTTTCCGAAATGCACACTTAACGCATTTGCCGTGGACTGTTTTTTACAAGGGAAATATCTGGCGATCGTCTCATCGACAGAGTGTTTCGCGCTGTGGCCTCCGCGTAAATCGTTTACAGCAGAACATGTTACACGAGGATCATCACGTGAATTTATTAACTTCTGTTTATTATAGCTACGTTTAGCGGAGCGAAGTAATGCCGTGACATTGTTGCGCTCACTTCGGAATTCATTTTGCAGGTCTATGTTATCGGGAAAGCGATGGCAACGCGTCCATAATAGCTCTTTATATTTAATCGCGGCGATAATGTCATTATTCAACCATATATGTTCCGCACGCCACTTTCTGATAGTAATTATTTTTACTGCATCTTGTAAAAGTCTGCCACAGATTAATAAACTTCGTGTAGAGTTCTTTATTTGAACATGTTAATGAATTTCCCCAATCATAAGAAGAGATTAATTTGTCGAAAATTTTCCGGTCGACAACCTCCATAAGTCTTGTTTCCGGACAGGCGTGTCTTAGAGGCCCATCGCAAACCAGTTGAACTACGGTAAAGTAGTGACCTGCCAGTTTCTGCGAAATGACAGCAGATTTATCTGAAAGGCCGTGAGTGTGTACATTCAAGCTGTCTAGACAAGCAGAAACAAGGTGTTCATTCAAAGTTTCTTATCTGGTAGGTGCTTGAATTTTACGGTTGAGACCAAACTGTGAGAGAAGATTCAAGTAGTCACATACGGTTTACAAGGCCATAACAACTGTGCAATGGAAAAGCAAAAAAAAATACAAACAAACAAAGGCAATAGCTGTCCGCCCTTTGTCTTTTGCCTACTGAATGAAATATTTTGGCAACCTCTCATGAATACCGTGAAAAGTGCAATTTCCGCGTGGCAATAATAAAGTGTAAAGAAAGAAATTTAAGCTAATATAGCCACTTAAAAAGGCAAAACTGTGCCAAAATAAACGAAGTAAACAGGAAAACGAATGCACACACAAGGCACTGCCTCAATATTTTATTAACAAAAGGATAAGTGAATAAAGAAAAGGAAACTAAAGAGGTTTAAACACTCTCAAATCGCAGCCCTCTACGGTAACAAATATCGTTCTTCGTACGCACAACATTTCCTTATAAAATTTACTTCGCCACTTAAAAACATATAAAAAAATTGAAATGTTTAAGAAAGTTATGTTTATTATCCCAGGAATCCCGACACTTATACACTTACCTAAATTTCGCGAATTAAATTTCGCGGAACCCAGTATTTATACAATGAGAACTGCATCTATTTACCGGTCGTTGCTTTTCTAAAACGATATTTGTTTCGTTTGGAGTCAGACAGAATGTAAATATTTCTGGACACAAAACTCGCATGAGAAGTCACAAAATATAGTTCGAAGACGCAAGTGGTAACATAAATCAAACTATCAAAACGTTTGTTTAATGGTCCTGAAAAAAAAAAAAACTAACCAAGCGACATTTTTAATGACCATGGAATATATTGAAGACCCGATAACTGTGTGTATTGAAATAAACATAGCGTTCTGAAAAGTTGTCAAAAACCTTTACTAATATTTTAAGCGCGCACACTCTCGCTTGCACAGACGACAACTGGCAGTTTGAATTATTAATAAAAAATAATGGTAAGCCCGCCATGCATTAGGCTGATTTACACGTCTACTTTCGCACTAAAGAATAAGTAGGCACCATTTGTATTTGTGGCGTGCGAACGCCTATTATACTGGGAAAAGAAATATACCGATAACGAATACAGAAATCCGATTAAAACAACAGCGACCCAGGAAAAAAGACTGCGTGCAATATTAAGCCTTGGCGTATGTGCCGAACCAAAATCGAAGTCAAAGCAAAGTACCGATGATCATTGAATGTTCACCATATTCCGCGCAGTTGGAAACCCAGCTGTTTAAAGGTTAGTTACGGTATTTTTCCATGACGCTCATCATTTGTCGGTACAAGATTGGCTCCGCATTAATTCCCCAGCCAAAATCGAAATGGGTGAACTTCTCTTCCGGCACTTGATAATATTCCACCACATTGGGCAGGTCCTGTCGCAGGCGTGCCACATCTTTTTCTGCGGCAAACCAGTCGCCCTTGCTCCAGTAGATTGCCACGGGAACTTCCACGCGAGACAGTTTGTATTCCGGGGGCTTGGTCTGCAGATATAGAAGTTTCGTAAGTGCATGGCAAACACCATTGTTTAATTGGAGTGTCAACTGTATATGCCGTGTACACTTACTGAGTCAATTATTAAGGGCTCAGACATAAAACTATTTTGTAATGAGTGACAACCATCATGATGTAGGAATTCTCTGAGGCTCCAGAGCAATTATATATTACAAAAGCCGTGCAATGTTGCCAAATCATTAAATAGTTGTTAAAGTTTAAACATCTCCTAGCCGGGAATCTTTTTATTATCTACGCCATATGTTCATACACCAGATGCTTACTACGCAAACTCAAGATGTTTAATACGTAAACATCTGGCGTATTTGTTTTTGTTTTTTTTCGTCACAGAAATGTTTTAAATTTAAAAAAGCTAACATTCGAGATGCTTACTACGTAAGCATCTGACTTGATTTTGTCTTATTTTTTCAAAGATATATATAGGAATGTCTGCATTGTGAAAAGCATATAACCGAAGCGCTGACCGGCCGAGAAAAGAAAAAAAAAAACGCAAAAATGTAGATGTGAAAATACAAAGAGCGAAATAATATTATATCATGTCCATCGAGCCAGAGTGCAATAAGACGTCTTTAACTACTTTTCAACGTTGTATATGACACATAGATTAAAAAAAGAAACTTAATTCAGACTCTGTGAAGTAATTGGAAATTTTCATAACTTTGAACTGGATTGCACGCTTCAACCGATACACGAACCATACTTCTATTCTAGCGCTTTTTGTATGTCGCAACATGCCATACTTTTATGCATCCTACGCACCTTGTGTTATAACCAAGGTGATATCGGAATACCATGCCTCGCTCTTCAGAACTGTGCAATTTCACTAAATACCAAAACGCCCGTTTTGTTTTTATGTTTCTTTTGAGTTGTGGAACAATATTACAAGCACCTTAAACGCGAGTGTTAGCATTTTAAGTATAATTTTCCACTGGGCCTATGCGTAGTATGTTCTCCTTTGATAAACAAAGAGAACCAAACTCCGACGCACAATGCACTATGCTAAGCCACAGGATGTGAGGTGAACCAACATATCTTAGCAACAAAAGCGTAGTGCTGATTTCTGTGTCCCTCGCAGGATACCAGCGCGGGGCAGAAACTGGACACGAGTCCTGTGTCAGAGCTCAGCTGGAACTCGTGCTCAATCAGTGGGAACTTATTTCCTAGCTTAACGTGTGCACGCAGACGCGGACTCCATCCATATCTTGCGCTGACCACCCATATGTGGTGCAGAACAGCCAACACTTCGGCCTTGCTATTGTGGGGTGCTAAACACGCTTCCAATGCGGAGAAAACTTTCTACGTATGATTAAACGTGGTGGCTTTGAGTCCTGATTTTAAGCACCTGCTTTGACTAGGTTTCCAATAAGCTGATGAGGAGTAGTATTCTCACGAAGAAAATCTCGAAACCATCAAGCTGAAATCCCGAAGCTGTAAACATACACCATTCTTCCAGCATTGAAGAGGTCCATCAAGAATGGTAAGGCCACCTCATATTCGCCGTATTTTTTCATAAATTATTTGTGCAAATTATAGTATTTTGAAAGAGAGTTGATTACCACGCTTGATTTTTTTGTGTGTGAAACGAAACAATTACTGATAGAATAATCACGTCGGTAGTGTCATAAGCTATCCCTATAGAATTTTTAATGGATGCAGATCTATGGATAGAGTGGCATTTGGTAGTACAAATTCTTTTACCGAACTCTCGATATTGTCCAAAATTATAAACGAAATATCAATTGTAATATCTATAGATCTTTTATACGGAGGAGGAGTGGCATCTTCTCTCCTCCTCCTCCTTCTCCTACTCCTCAGGATCTGCGTTCTAATATCGCATTATAGAGATCTGTAAACATCTTTCATTTTTTCTTTTACCTTCTATTTACCAAGGTGACCCAAATTAGTGAAGAATATTGATGTGCGATTTTGGCATAAATTAGGTATAGTTCTGCGTTCTAAGCCGAAATAAGAAAAAAAACTTTTGCCAATATGTTTTTCTTGTTGCTCCTTGTCAAGATACGAAAGTTTCACTGGAAGAAATATTACTTACCTTCCCATACTTGGCAAGGTTTTTAATAATTCCGTAATCAAACTTTCGGAAACAGTTGCACCGTATCAGCTGAAAAATAAATTGAGACAACTATTCGCGGGTTGAATTCCAATAGGTTCAAAAAAAAGAACCAGATTAATTGAACTTTTAAGCAAACTTTGATTGGTTAAAAAAAACATGTTTTCAGTACTTAGATTAAAAATAATATTTTTACTCCGTGAAATATTGTAAAGGTTGCACAATAAAAAAAAACTTTGTGAAGGCCATTTTATTTTTGCGACAGTGAATTGCAAGGTAAATGCTGAAAGTAGCTCATATTCTCAAATCGGATATTTACCCAATCGATACGCGGCATATATATACAGCTAGAGCCAGATTGAAAATCTAACAACAAATTGCGGTGATTTCTAGCGCATATTAAACTACATAACTGCCAATCGAACTCCTCTCTCTCCTTTTTATTCACAGATAACGTTTGATGCAGGATCTTAGGGGTCAACTAAATCGGCCGCTTTGCAAGAAAAAACAAACAATAACAAACTAAAAAAAGAGAAGTTTGGATGCTCCGGCTGCTTCTTAATATTGAGTAACGCTCTGACACAAAGTACAAGACATTTTGATGCTACACGAAAATTACTAAACAGTAGCGATGACGAGAATAAATAACTTGGACGACATTTTTCGGAAAATGTAGGAGCAATAATAATTTGAATTAGAAAACCCCACCGTTTTACAAAACGTTGTTCGTGTGATATAATTTCTTAATTTCAAGTGTCCTTTTTACTTGATTGCAATCAATGGTTTAAACACGATGGATAGGAAGAAACTGGCATTTTTGTTGTCCTTAATATAAGTATTATCAAGCTGGGTTGGTTCATAATTGGTTTGTTTTTAAATCACGACGTTACCTAAGGGTAGATGTGGGGCTTTAAAGTAATTTCTTATTTATGAAAATAATACCTATCATATTATACACTGATATAACACATGTCGCACCTATTCCAAATATGCAATCACATATTGAATATCTTTACTAGAACCCGAGTTATCAGAAATCGGTCTAATTTGACTAGGCCATTTGTTAAGGGGTCGTTAAAACTATTCGTAAATTATCAGAATGGTTAATGCAACTGCATTCATAAAGATGGAATTTGTGCGGTGATGCTATTCTAGATCTCACCTAAGAGAGTTATGTTACTAAAAAGAACAATTGTAATTATAGTATAAAAGACATGATTTCTCGTTACTAAATAAATAAATTAATTGGATAGAACTTTAATTTTGAAGACCATAAATATAGCATGACCGCACAGCTCCATTCTTCTCGATTAAAATTGCACCAAACGTGTTAATATTGTCCAAGGCAAACTTCAGAAAATGCCTGTAAGTCATCAGTACTTGTGAAAGAAAGGTGACGAGAGAAAAAAGCACTTGAAGGATGTGTATTTCTACTGAATGTTTATAAATAAATTAAGACTTCATATGTTTTCATATTTGAAAACTAGACAGACCAATAATATTTTCTACAGAGCTGGGTAGGCATGTCTAAATATCAGAAAAGCGATTTTCTAAAAAATGACTTTTCCCCGACTTTTCACCAATTAAAGATTAGCCTCTCATCTTAAAGCTTGATTGACATTTATTTTAATATTTTAAGATGTGCTGTATCCCAGTCTTGTGCAACTATAGAATGAAAGCAAAATCCTTATGAAGTAAGTACGGAAAATTGTTAAAATTAAAACGAAACACGACAAAATAATTTGCGGAAACACCAACAGCACAATGGTAATTTCTGCCGTTCTTTGAATATCCTGCCTTGGAGAACCGCAATTCTACTTCATGAGTACACAGTTAACGTGGACAAAGCTCGAAGCATTCACTTGAGTAGAAAGCGGTAAATGCGCCGCATCGAATGGAGTATTGTGCCATCATGGTCGTATTTATCAGAGGCGGTAAATATTTTTTTGATCCACAATTACGCAAAATACTCGTCTTCTTAGTGACATGATAACGCGCGTTACTTCTCTCAACCTAGCATTTTCATTGGGGAGAAAAAAATAACATTAATTGAATTGATGAATAAAAAAATATGAGAAGGTTGACACCACGAGAATAATGTCCTGGGACGACGTCAACTTCCACATTACTTCAGTGACAGTTTCAAACGAAGAACTCTAAGAAATTCGAAAGAACGCTTGCGCATCTTCATGCTGTGCATTTTTGCCTCTTTCGTCCATCTGAATCTATCACCGCCCCCTTCCCCCTCGCAAACTATTAGAAATGAATCGTTTAATACGTGAATAAATGAATGAATGAATTGATTGGTTCAAGATCAATCAATAAATATATAATAAACAAAATAAGCCTAACAACGGTAGAATTCTTTAAAGCTTGAGCCAGACACCTCTGCTTCTGTAAATAGAAAAAAAGGCATCTACTATTGACAACTATAACGCCCTAGATACAGATGGCAGGTCGATAGCTCCGAGATGGCGAAAGAGACGGCGATATATTTAAGCTTTCCTATGTGCGCGCTATCTAACGCTGCTCAGTCTGCAAAAATAGTTTATTTGCCTCTGACATGAAGCGTTTAGGGCAGGAGAACATCACAGGTGACGGATACGTTGATGTGCGTTAGGTAAACGATCATGAGGATTTTAAAAGTTTGGAATACAACGATTTTCATCATAACGCACTCTTATTTTCTGTTAAAACTGCATAATGCACGAACACGCGGACCACAACTATGCGGTAACAGCCGCACAAAGACCGACAGTCCCTGCCATCGTCTCCGTCGCCGTCACCGCTCCTCTGCTTCATTCGTTCTCCATGAGAGGGTGAGCGGCGGGATAGAGTTTAGAATATTTCTTTATTGGTATAACGGGTAACAATATAGAAAAAAACATTTTACCTGTGTAAGCTGAAGGATATCGTTCACTGATGTTCCTGCGGGGTCATGACTGAAGTATACGGACAGTCGAGACTTAAACAGAAAGAGAAGTATATATCATAAGTTTGATAATGAAATGCACAATACAGATGAAACCATCTAGACTTGAGACAAAAAAACAAAATGAACATTTCATCGAAGCAGTATATTAAAATCGAATTGATTTCACATAGTAAGCATTAGCATTACATTCATAATTATTTTAACAACGCGCATTTTACACCAAGCTAAAACTAGACTTGTTTATTTTCATAAACAACGATGCTTTCCAAAACTACAAAAATATATTCTGTATTTCTCTAAGAATAAAAAGTAGGCTAGGCAGCCTAATTAAATATTTTATTTTGGAAGCCAATAAGAAACATCGAATATTGAACATAAGTGAACGAAATTTTAATTGATCACACAGAGGAGAAAATAAAAGGCAACCACTGCAAAGATATAATATTTTGCAAGCTTGGTTTCTAACACCT